>CAOLHI010005609.1:0-61886 GCA_948474755.1 Ctenosaura bakeri
TCCAGATTCTAGAGGCAGCCACTGGAGCAAAGCGAGTTTCCAAAAAGAAAAATTCAGCTAGGGCATCTGATCATTCTACTGAAATAAGGCAGTGATAGCTTCAGGCCAACAGTCCCATCCAAAGAAATGGGGGGTCTCTTAAGACTTGGTCAATGCTCTTCACTGCTTACCAGGCAATGGCTGACATGTATTTTCTTCCTGCTTCTGGACCAGAGTGGTGGTGTCCAGTGTGGAGCTGTCATGGGGCAAGACTGACATATCTGGAGTTGTGTCTGGAAGGACAAGACAAAAAAGATGATGCCATTGGAAAGAACAGCAGCCTCACCTTAAAAGTCTCAAACCTTCTGTGTATGTGTGTGCGCCTCAAGGAGGTGTGGACTGCCTCAAGGAATTTGTTCGTAAAAGGTGAAGGGGACAGGTAGAGACTTGGATCTCCCTGAAAACAGCTGGATAGCATTAAGGATTTCCTGTAGCTGGTTAGTGGAGAAGGAAACTGACTTTGGAGAAGCTCAATGGGGTAGTTCACACTGAGCTCCAAAGCTTATAAATTTACTATGCTGAGGTACTCCAGTCATGATCATTCAAATGATTGCCATGCTAGAAGAGCAGGAAATTAGATAAACCCTAAACAGTATTTCCTTGGGCAAAGCAAACAGAGCGCCTAAGCCAAACAGATACTGACTGAAAAGAAATCTTGCTTTGTGTCTTCATATAGTTTCCATTTGGTACCAGTCTCTATATATGTTACTTGTGAGAAGCTATTCCAACATAATGTAATTGCCAGACCATCTCATTATCCCTTGTTTGGGAGTTGTTCAAGAATGCTCAAAAGCATTCCTCATTCCACAAATCACGATCTAGATGAAATCTGGCAAGAGCTCTCCAGCATGTTCAGGCCTTTATAGTACTTGACAGGGTTACTCTGAGCTATGGACTGACTTTTCTATAAAACTGAGTGTAACTTCTCCTTTGTCCTTCTTATTCCTCCTATTATCTGTGCTGACACTGTGATCTGAAATGCTTGCTTTGCAAGAATGTCCATGTTTCTCTTTCTGGTATGTTTTAGAGCTAGGATATTTAGCTGTCTTATTTTTGCCTGTTGCATAGATCCTTGAATGGTTCTTTGATTCTGTTTTTTTTTTAAACTTCTATAGCCTTCCTTACTTCTCTCTTTGTAAATAAATGTATTTCCACATACGATTGACTATCCATATATAATTTGGCTATATAATTTTGGATTCAATTGTTAGGAAAAACCCAGTTTTAAATTCAGCACTTGCTTGCTTTATTACTACTACTTAATGTTGTTTTGGTTTAGGAAACAATAGGCACAGTTGTCAGGAAGCACCAAGGATATCCTGAAAGATCTGGGTATCCCCAGCCAAGACAGAGTTGCATGGAAGGGGTGGTGGCAATTCTGCCTTGCAAGGTTGTTTTTAATCGTGATTATTCTAGACACAGGGGAGTTACAGCTGACCCTGACAATGGTCCAGCTACATTTAGCTACTAGCAAAACAAGATGAGGGATGGAATATCTTCCTCACTTGGCAGTCCTATTACAACTCCATGTCAAGAAAGAACAACTGAGCAGAGCTCAGAAGCATCAAAGAATACAAGGACATACTGCCATAGCTATCTACCCTGGGTTCCAGCTGATTCAGTACTGATTGCAAGCACATGTGTGTAGTGGGGGAAGAGGGTGCTGCCAGGATGTGTTCAGTGTGTCTGCCTCCTTCTGTTCATCCCAACTAGGTCAGTAATTTGTCTTTTGCTCTGGATCCAACTGGTACCACCTCCCAGAGAGAGAACACAAGGCATGCGAGTTAACCCTCCCTGCTTGCTTGAAAGGACAGAACACACAGAATAAGTACAAGGGCCAGTAACAGGACCAGAAAGAACAGGTTGCTTACCTGTAACTGTGGTTCTTCGAGTGGTCATCTGTGCCATCATACACTAGGAGCTTTAGCGCCTGCGCGGTAGCGTTCGGAAACTTCTAGAGCTTGTTCGCTTGGCGGGAACCCCTCCCCCACGCCGGTACTGCGCATGCTCCTCCCGCCGAGCAACGGTCTCTCCTCAGTTCTGTCGTCCGCCGTAGAACCTACAGGGACCTGAGAAAGAGGGGAGGAAGGGCGGGTGTGTATGATGGCACAGATGACCACTCGAAGAACCACAGTTACAGGTAAGCAACCTGTTCTTCTTCTTCGTGGTCTCTGTGCCTTCATACACTAGGAGACTGTGTAGCTTACCGGTCGGACGGCGGGTCAGGTCCTACAGCACGGAAGCCAACACCTCACGTCCAAACCGGGCATCTCTGCGCGACCGGCAGTCGAGCCTGTAGTGGCGCACGAAGGTCGATGGTTGGGACCAGGTCGCCACACGGCAGAGTTCATGCAGGTCAACTCCTCGCAGGAGGGCCGCAGAAGTAGCCACAGCTCTGGTGGAGTGGGCTCGAAGCAGGACTGGCGGAGGCTTCCTCGCGAGCTCATACGCCAGTTGAATAGTCCTTACCACCCACTTGGAGAAGCGCTGGGTGGACACTTTTAGGCCCCTCCGACGTCGCCCATAGCAAACAAAGAGATGCGGCGTCTGTCGGAAGGAAGCAGTCCTGTCCTTGTAGAAAGCCAATGCCCGACGACGCCAGGGAGTGGAGGGACCGCTCCAACGGTGTCGTCGGGTTCGGGGAAGGCAGGCAGGAGATGTCCTGGTTGAGATGGAAACTGGACACCACCTTTGGCAGGAACGAGATGTCAGGTCTCAGGACCACCTTGTCCCTGGGAAGACCATGAAGGGCTCATCGGAACGAAGAGCTGTGATCTCACCCGCTCGCCTCGCTGAGGCACCGCTACCAGGAAGGCGGTTTTCATTGTCAGGAGCCTGTCATCCAGGTCGCCATCGGCTCGAAGGGCGGCTTCGTCAACTGCGAGAGCACCAGCGAGAGGGACCACGGCGGTAGCGGCGGCGATCCGGCGGGTAGAGATGGTGAAGTCCCTTCAGGAACCGCTTAACGGTATCGTTCCTGAAAAAGGCCGAGGAGCAGATCGTGGCGGTTGGTATGCCACGATCGCGGAGAGATACACCTTCAGGGATGGAAACGCCAGGCCCTGTTGCCGGAGGTGCAGGAGGAAGTGCAGGACGGTCGAGACCCCCCGGGGGCATGGTCATCCTCCGTTAGCGAAGGTCGGGAAAGCGTCGCCACTTGTATTGATAGTTGCGACGGGTGGATTCCTTCCTGGCCGCGACGAGGACGGTACCGAGCACGGGATCGTCTAGTGCGATATCCTCCAGGCATGGGGGGCCCCAGGCGTGGCAGGTGGATGGAGGACTCGGCCGCCGGAGTGGGAGAGCAGGTCCGGTGTCGGTGGAACCCGGGAAGGTCGCTCGCACGGCCGAGCAGGGGTGCGAACCAATGTTGTCTCGGCCAGTACGGGGCTACCAGGATCGCGTCGGTCGGTCGGCGAGGATCTTCGATATCGTCCGGCCGAGCAGGGGGAACGGCGGGAACGCGTAGAGGAGTTCCCCGGTCCACGGAAACTGGAAAGGCCCCGAAGGCACGATCGTGGCCCGCTCTGGAACAAACGGCGACACTTCGCTTTTCCCGGTCGCGAAGAGGTCGATCGATGGTTCGCCCCAGCGGTCCCGAACACCCCAACCCCTCTCCGGAGAGAGACCATTCGGATGGGATGAGGTGTCTCTGCAGGGCATCTGCCGTGGTGTTCCCTGCCCGGCCAGGTAAACCCCCACGGGATGCGTGTGCAGGCAAATGACCATTCCCACAGGCCGAGCGCGATGTCGAGCAGGGTCGTGGAATAGTCCCACCTTGTCTGTTGATGTAGCAGACGGCGGTGGTGTTGTCCGTCAGAATCAGGACCGTGCGCCCCGCCACGGCATGGGGGAAACCCCCGAGGGTTTCCAACGCGAGCAGCTCCAGCGCGTTGATATGGAGAGCGGTCTCGTCGTCGGTCCATCTGTCGCGGACTCTGAGATCGCCGCAGTGGGCACCCCATCCATACAGGGAGGCGTCGGTCGTGACCGTCACCTTCGGTGTCGGCTTTTGGGAAAAGGGCATGTGACATGAGATTGCGTCGCGACTGCCACCATCGGAGGGATGAGCGGACGTCTCCCGGCAGCTGCAGTCGGAGTGTCTGTTCGTCTCGCAGGGGGTCGAATATGCGGACGAACCAGTGTTGAAGAGGTCTTGCTCTCAGCCTGGCGAGGATGTCACAGCGGTCGTCGAGCCATGTAGCCCAAGAGCTGCTGGACGCTTCTGGGAATAACGTCGGGGCCGTACGAGCGTGAGCGGGGGCCCCGGATAAGGTTTGTGCTCGAGACTTGGTAGGTACGCCCTGGCGGAGGTCGAGTCGACGCGCCCCGATGAAGCCCAAAATCCTCGCCGGCTCGAGGTGGGACTTCTTCGGATTCACTCGAGACCAAGGCGGGTAGGGGGACAACGTCATGTGGACGTCGTGGAAAAGTCTCTGTTTGCAGGACGCCACCAACAGCCAATCGTCGAGGTAGGGGAAGACGGAGCCCCCTTTCGTCCGCAGGAGGATACCACCGGGGCCATGCACTTGGTGAAGACCCTTGGGGCAGTCGAGAGTCCGAACGGCAGCACCTTGTACTGGTAACAGGTGTCGTCGACTGCGAAGCGGAGGTACCGTTGTGCTGCGGGCGAATGGCGATATGGAAGTATGCGTCTCGGAGATCGATGGAGGCGAACCAGCCCCCTCGATGTAGGAAGGGTAGGATCGACGGTATCGTGACCATCTTGAACCTTTTGGGGCGGATGTAGTAGTTCCCCCCTCTGAGGTCTAGGATCGGCCGGGGGGCCCGTCGGTTTTCGGACCGTGAAGTACCTGGAAAAGAACCCGGGTGGTCTTGGCCTCTTGCGGGAGCCCCGTTTCCCCTTTTCTGGAGGAGGGATTGGATCTCTTCCAGGGGGGCCTTTTTTACGGTGGAGTAGTACACGCCGCAGGAGGAATATCGAGAAACTCGATGGGAGCCAAGACGGACGATGGAAAGCACCCAAGAGCCCGTAGTGACAACGCCATCCCTGGTGTCAGCGGGGTGGGTCGGTCTCCGAGCGTGATGGTAGGCTAAGAGGGGGTATTGGGGGGCTCCCAGCACGCAAAACCGAGACTTTGTCTCGGAGGAGGACTTCTTTGACAAAGGCGGGCGCCGCCAATCGTGCTTTGGCCATGAGCCGGAGGACGGTCCGACTGTCCAGACTGGGCCAAACGCTAAGACGAGGTGGAAGATCGTCGCCAGGATGGTCGGAAGGTGGGGGGCCCCTGCGGGTCTGCGTGGCCGGCTGAGCCCAATCTTTTTTGCGGTCAGTTTCCCCCGAAGTTGAAAACTTCGTCGTGGACGAATTGAATAGGCCTTCACCGTCGAAAGGGGGGATCTTCAATCCTCCTTCTGGTGCCTCCTGGATGCGGCCGGTCGAAGCCCATGGCGGCGGAGGCCGACGGATCCCGCCATGACCCGGGGGGCGATCTCCACGCGGCCGGGAGGAGGCCATCTGGTGCCGAGCGATGGAGATAGCCCAGAAGATCACGGAGGAGGCTTGGCGGATGTTTCCGGACCCCTTCCATCGCTGGTTGCAGGCGATCGAGCACCTTCTTCAGGTATGCCGCGAGGCAAACCTGAGTGTTGGACAGCCTGATCTGCAAGGAGGCAGCCGAATAGAACCTCCTTGCGTAGGCGTCCAACTTTCCCGTCTTTGCCCGGGGGGGTGGTGTGTTGCCTGCCGGGGCCTTTCGTTGCGCGGACCACGAAAATTTTTTGGTGCAGGGTGATTAAATAGATAACCGGCGTTATCCTTCTCACCCTTTGAGGGTTAACCGCTGCGGACGGTGAGCCGAGGCCGGTATCCCAGGCGGCCTTCACCAGTTGGATACCCGGGGCAGGGAGGCAGCGGGGCCGTGGGAAAGGGCGCTTCTCCTCGAAAACGGAGAAGGCTGGATCGCATCCTCGGCTCCGCATCGGCGATCTTAAGGCCGAGGGTAGTGGCCATGCGGAGCAGCATCGCAGAGAACTGGTGGACGTCCTCTGGGGGAGAATCTGGGATCGGGTCCCCCCCAACGGAGGAGACTCCTGGGAGGCCGCCCCAGACACCTCAGACTCCGCACTGAGTCGTACGACTCCGAGCTCGGTGAGTCCTCTCCCGCTCGTTTTCCCGGGTCCTTCGTAGTCGCCGCAGGTGTTGCCTTCCTAGGCTTCTCCGCAGCCGGGGCGGTGGTAGCAGCAGCGTCCCGCTTGGGATGGCTGACCACGGACTTCACCCTCTTGGTGGTGACCGGGGTAGTTGGCAGGCTGACGTCGTCGTAGCCCCCAGTCACCACCGACTCCGTAGGGGGCGTCGCCGTTGCCGTGACCCTAGGAGGGGGCGATATCGCCCGAACCGGGTAAGGTCCCCCGCCCATGATATCGAGGGGAGGGAGAGCGGCTGAAGGAGCGGCGGTCCGACGGAGATCGGCTTCGGCGTCGACGGTACCGAGCCCTCCCCCCCTAGGCGAGCGCGACGCGCTGTCGACGAGGTGACCGGGGCCTCCGGAAAGGTCTCCCAGGCCGGGCCCCGATTGACCCCCCACGATGGCGAATGGGACCGATAGGAGGCCGGGGGCTCTCTCCACTCAGATTTCCCCGCGTACCTGGCCACGTAGGACGCCGAGGTGTATCTTGAGGCAGACGAGCGAGGTTGTTCCTCCTGTCTCCCCCGGAGGCGGGGAGGCCACCGGGCGCTCGGAAGAGCGGGACCGGGGCCTGAAAGGGGGTCGAACGCCGCTCCGGAGAAGCAGAGGGCTCTCTTGCTGCAGGTCGGCCGACCTGCGACGGCTAAAAGGGCGGTGGGGCTCCCCCACCAGGGTTGGAGGGTCTGCCACAGGCGAGTCCGGGCGCTGTTGGGGAACGTCCTCGATCTCATCCTCCCAGAGGTCGACGGACCGCCTCGCCCTTTGGAAGGCTGCTGAGTAGGAGGAGGAGTAGGAGGTTGAGCGTCCCCAGCCGGGGGGCGCTTCTTTTCCTTCTTCTTCTTCTTCTCCTTCTCCTTGCCCTTGCCTCCGTCCGGAGCAGGGCGCTTTTTTGAGGCGTCTCCGTAAGGGGAGCCTAGCCCCTCGCCGTCGAGGATCCTTTAGCACTTGGAGCCGCCGAAACTTCGGGATCCTCGGAACGCCGAATCGGCGTTTTCCCGGACCGAGCCCCATACCGACGAGGTGGACGGAAAGGAGCCGCCGAACCGTCGATGGCGGGTCGTCTTCTTGTCGGCCATCTTGGAAGTGGAGGTTTGCATCGCCCGCAGAGACTGCTCCCAACAAAAAGATTTGAGTCTCGCGGAGCGGTTGCGAAGAGTTTGGGGAAAAATCCCCACAAATTTGGCAAGTCCGGATATTGTGGGGCTCGCCCAAAAAGAGACACTCCTTATGGCCGTCGGGGGGAAAACCCTTTCGGCCGCAGGACACGCACTTTTAAAGAGCGCGGACATAAGACGAAGAAACGCCAAACTCCGAAATCCAAAAAAACGAAAGCCGAAAGGGGGGGTCCGAAAAAGAGGTCAAAGACAGTCCGAAAATCCGTAAAACCGTGAAAAAAAAGCAGCCAAGCACGACGTGAGAGGAACAAACTAAGAACCCCCTACGGGCGGGACGAGAAAGAACTGAGGAGAGACCGTTGCTCGGCGGGAGGAGCATGCGCAGTACCCGGGGTGGGGGGGGGGTTTCCCCCAAGCGAACAAGCTCTAGAAGTTTCCGGCACCGCGCAGGCGCTAAAGCTCCTAGTGTATGAAGGCACAGAGACCACGAAGAAGAACTAGAGGGACTGGCCACAATTCCCTTGTGGGGGTATAGGTCTTCGCAGATGCCCACTGACTAACCCTGGGTGAACTGCTAGACATGCATTTCCTAGGGAATGGAGTGAGGAGGTACCCATGACAATGTATCAATCTCACTCTAAAGCCTTTTGCAGAGGCAGAATGCTTACCAACAGGAGTATTGCGAGGGACCTGCTCCAGTTCCTGCACAATATTAATGTCCAGCAATTCAAAGGAGAGTAAATCCTAATGAAAGGAAATCAGAGAAATGATGAGCAAAGTAAAAAAAAAAATAGAGAAAGGAAGGAAAAAAAGAGGCATGAAATAAATACTCCTAATCTTGGCTTGCACTGAAATTTCACCTGAGCTGTGAGAAGGTCAACTGAAGGGATGTAGAATTCTCTAGCACTCAAGATACTCTTTACATTTGGTGGAGCAGACCGGCTGACCAAACCTCCCTGCATGGCATTATCAACAGCCTGCAGAGCTTCTGCCTTGAACTTTGAGAGTCTTTCCTGCAAGGAACAAGATTAATATTAACAAGTGCACAGCAACATCACTTGATGTAATCAGTTTTTCCCTAACTTGTTACAAGCAAGTACCTCTCACTTTGTTGTTTTAGCTCTCTGCCAGAAAATGTGGTGAATATAGAAGATGTGGAGATTCTAGAATTTCCTTTTGTCTCTTGTTGGAATGAGAGCCTGATGGAGTAACAGGCCCTGTGTATCACAGACTTGATATTATACAGTAGATTGCAAAATAAGCTCTCAGAATCCTGTTCTTTGAATAATCACTCTAAAAAAAACTGGATAAAGAATATGTTTTTTTCCCTTGAGAAACTGGTACAAGCCCCACATCAGTTCAACTGTACCAATGTCCATGAAGGAACACAGGAAATTGCCTCACAAAGCAAGACCACCGGTTCACCTAGCTTAATACGGTCATTATCAGACTTCCTCAAATCAGATTATTACAACAGTCTCCATCTCCAGAACACATTCAAAGCCCGTATGTGTTGCAGATGACAATTTTATTTCAATACATATGAAATGCACTTGCTCTGGGAAGTGCGGCCTATACCGGCTGGCAAGAGGTCTCCTGAATGGCAGTGGGACAATTGCATGGCCCCACAGATGTTAAACTGCAACTCAGTAGCTCTAGCCAGCGCAGCCAAATGGTGAGGAACGCTGGGATTTACAATTGAACAATATCTGGAGGGTCACACAATTCCCATGCTGGTCTAAGGTTTCAGACTGCCTCTCTCAGCCTTATTGGAGATTTCATGGCTTAAAATCAGAACTTTATGAATACAAAGCATGGGTTCTACTAACAAGCTGTGGCCCTTCCCACTGAAGGAAGTGCAGTTACTGTAGTATGATTTCTGAACACATAACATTCTGCTTGTCCAGAAGAAAAATCCTGTAAACTTTATTATAGCTTCCTGGTTCTTCAGTAAATTTTGAAGGTATCTTAGGTCATCTGATTATCAAATAAGGAACAAAGGAACTGTACACACACACACAAATCAAATTGGTTAATGAGAAAATTACCTTCATCCAAATGTTTCCAAGGCAGGGAAAAATACAAGCCAATCAATACACATACATATGAGACAGCTATAAAAGAGTGTTGCCTGCCTTTTCTTTTTTTCCTCTGAAATACGTTAGCCACTATCTGAGAAGCCAAGCAGAAGATGGCTGATGAAAGCTATGTATATTAAAATTTATGATCCAGCACCAACTAGCCCAAGTTGTACCACACACCAGTATTACTGCAAATATAGCACCTTACACCAAACAACTCAGACAATCAGAAGGTTAAAAAGGCCAGCCAAGTAATTAAGCTCAAGAAGTGAAATAATCCCTCTAAATTAAAAAAAAGAGAAAAGAATATGCGTCAAGTGGAGGAGTGGATCCCTGAGAAGGGTAAAAGGCATAAAAAGAGGCAGAGGAGGGTACATAAAGAAGGCAGGGCTGGTGTGGAGGCTTACGCAGCTCAGGGACATGAGAACCTCACCTCTTTCTTACAAAAGGATCTGCCCTTCTGGCAGAAAGTAGAAACCAGTTTGCAATTCTCTGTGCAGCCAGTGTTGGAGGAAGAAGGGTCTACAACAATGCTGCACCAGATCCGGGGCCCAAACTGCTCCCCTCTGTGTGATAACCGCCAGTGAGATGTGTAGGTTCCTTCCATGGCTGGAGCCACAAATTCCACTGAGACAACTCCCACCTGCCCAGGTAGCAAGGAGGGCACAGACACATCCTTCTTCTCTGAAGAAAGCAGGGTTAAGTTTCCCCACATGAATTTTAGCTAAAGGATAGGGACAAAGAAGAAACAAAAAAGAAATCCATTACTTCCTCCTCATTCCAGATATTGCAATGTTTTGTAATTAATTTTCTCATAAACAAATTAGCCTTCCTGCATTACTTAGGGACAGACTACTGTGATGATACCAACATCTCATAGCTAAAGATTTGGGGTGTTTATTAACCCCAAATCCCCTGGTGTTCTTCGACTTTAAATGCTCTGGGGTTGAGGGAAGGAAGAAACTGGTCCACTTTGAAGTTGACAGATCAAGGGGGCTAAAGGAATAAAGAGGCAGTTAAATTTGGCTGCAGATATCTTCTCCTAATTTGAATTAAATTTGGCTGCAGATACCTTCTTCTGAAACGGGGATGGGGAACCTCCAGCCACAGTGGTTCCTCATTCAGCTACTCTTCTTCTATGATCTCTCAAAGAAAAGGTGTTTGAAGGTATATGTGTGAACTTTCAAGTTGCCTGTTGACTTATAGCGACCCCATGAGTTTCATAGAGTTTTCTTAGGCAAGAAATACTCAAAGGTGATTTTGACATTTTCTTCCTTTGAAATACAACCTACAGCATCTGGCATTTATTGGAGAACTCTCATCCAAGTACTTATTTAAACCTGAAATACTCTGTATGGACTGCTATGTGCTTTGCAGTCTGAAAAGCTATTGTGCTGGGGCTTACAACTAAACAGAGATACATAGAATTGAACTGTGCTTTGAACAGTGATCAAAGCTGATCAAGTGTACACACTGATTAGAATTACACAGGGCTGCTGACATCCTGCTTTGGCCTTGCCTGATCTGTCCCTGGCCCTGACCACTTCTGAGACTTGGCCTCCTGGGCCTCTTCAATTTGGAATTCAACCTCTGGACTAAAACAGTTTTCCCATCCCTGTTTTCGAATAATGCTGTTCCAATCTGGCACAGATAAAGTTGAAACATGTTGAGGCATAGTAACTGTGTGTTGTGGGCTGGAGTAGAAAAATTAATTTGGTAGATCCATCTTTGCACTCCACACTTTGCACAAAAAGGCCCACTCAATAACTCAGCACTGTCCTGTGAAATTAATCCTCCACCTTTCCATTTGTTCAACAAAAAGAAGCAAATATGGATAATTTTCTGTCTTATGCTTTAGCTGTTTGGGCAAGGCCTCACATCAACTACATCCGACTGAGAATCAAAACCAAGTCCTCACTCAAATAAGCATATTACTCTATGGGGACCATTTTATGCATTGAGAGGAGTAGGAAAGGAGTTACACCAGCACTCAGTCATCAAAAATGTGAAGTGGTAAGAAAAGAATGATGCTGCACTTTTGCAGAACAACTTTTTTTCATCAATGAGTAATTGCAAGTGTCTACATATCTGGGCTGAGTGGAGTTATGGGAGGTCGGGTGCACTAAAGAGGGAATTATTTGTAGCCAGCAAAGAGCAGTAGCATTCCTCGGTACAAATTAAGCACTGCAACACACCTTGGTATCAGAACTCCACTCCATGTTGCCAGTGTTCCTCATGCGCCAATGTTTGATGAAGACTGTCCTTGGCCGGAGGCAAGTTCCATCTGGCAGATTCTCATCCACAAAGGCAGCACTCAGAGTGGGGACAATGACAGGACAACCCTGAAGGGGACTGCAAAGAAGAGGAGGCCCTTTAATTTTAATCAACTCAAGCATCTTCCCATGAGGTGAGGCAGATCTAAACAAGTCTGAAGTTAAGAACACGTCTGCACTACAAACCATTATGACTTCTCCTAAACAAGGCACCTTGGTAACGGGAGATAAAGAAGGATCAAGGATCTTCAGCAAAGAATCTTCAGTAGATTCCTCAAGTGATCCTTTTAGGGCTCTAGGGAGAGGGACTAATAGTAAAATCATGGGCTAGAAGTGAGGCAGAAGGCCTCTCCCAACTTCGTAGCTTGGTTAAGGCACACCATCCCTTAGAATCCACTAAAATCTACACCTGGAGAGACAGCTGCTTCTCCCCTTCGGTACAGTCCCCAAGATTGCTTACAGAAGTGTACTGGACTGTAGGTTCTCGGTTTTGGTAGTTGTCAAACTGGTGTTGTCCAGAGCATGGGCAGAGTTCCAGAGGTGAATCTTGCGATGCAATTTCAGCTGTTTTTTGAGTTCTCGCACCTCAGCTTTGCGCTGCTTTTTTTCTGCTCGCAAACGCTGTTTTTCAGCCTTCAGGAAACGTTTATCCATCTGTTTCTGGAGCCTATAGAGATAAAAAAAAAATCCAACTCTGCTTCAGGAGGTTCTGCACATCCATAGCTTGACTTAGGCCATTATTAGCAACAAAGTTTCATCTCCAGGATAAAAAGCATTATGCTGTTCTAACTATTCATACACCTATTGTGTCTTCTTGTATACCAGGACATTCAAGTCTTAGAACTGAAAGTAATGAGTGGAGAGTGCTCATTAATATCATTCTAATGTTCCTTGGGCACCCCAACTGTCAACTGGCAGCAGGGAAAATGAACATGAATGCTAATCCAGGAAAGAGCAACCTCTGGTCCACTGGCCTTAACTGGCTTCTGGGACCTTAATCTAGCCTAGCAGAGAGTCTTGCTCTGTTTTCTCCCCAAAGCTCCTTCCATTCATGATTATGACTCCCTGATCCCTTCCATGGTATCATTAAGGGAGAGGGAGTTCCTGGATATACAGGGGAGTGTGTCCTGTTATTTCCAATCAGAGGAAGTGGAGAGACTCTGGCTGAGAAAGTGTGATTTCATTCTTTGTTCCATGTTTTCTGCACAGAGAAGGTGAAGAGACAGCAAAACCATTCAGCTAGTATAGGGGCATGGCTTTGCTCCTTGACCACTTTCCCTACGCAAGGAAGGGGAGCAATAACAAAGCCATGTTGCTGCTGACACAGGAGGCTTGGTGGTCTACCTCGTGCTTCAGTTAGGGACCTTGTGATGTCAGGGGTATGGCCATGCCCACAGATTATTGGTGAGTGAGTAGACCTGAGATGTCTCACCCAACTGCACTTCTGACCAGAAGGATGGGCATTCAGTCTGGCTCCTCAATCCAGTTATACCTATATAGAGGACTGTTAGATGTGTGGCTGAGTCAGACATCTCAAGCTTTTGTCTGCCCTTGCCTGCTCTATACTATCAGTGCTACAGAGATGAGAGTCCTGGTTAATTATGCAAAAAGTTTTGATCCTGTGGGGAAATATACTGCATGTGGCCCCAGAAGAAATTAAAATGGATAGGCCACAGAGATTAGGAAACAGAAGGGATAAAAAGACAGAACAATCAGTAGGTAGGATGAAGGCTGAACTTCACCCAGCAATTTGAACTCTGCAGAAAAGGGCAACCCAAAAGATTAAAGGTCTGGAACAACTGGCTATCAGGAAAAATCGCAACACTTGGGAATGTTTAACTTAGAAAAAGGATGAGTAAAGGGAAGGACAAGTCAGAACAGCAGTGTAAAGAATTACATGTAGTATGTTATATTTAGAATTCTTATACTATAAAAATACTAGAATTTGGGATCATCCCATGAAACTGAGCAGTGGCAGATTTGGAACAGATAAAAATATTTCACACAGAACATAAGCTATGGAATTTGCTGCCATAAGACATGGTGATGGCCACTAACCAGATAGTTTTAAAAAGGGATTAAGCAATTCATGGAGCAAAGTCTATCAGTAGCTACTGGTAATGATACCTGTACATTATCCCCAGTATCAGAGGCAGCAGAGCTCTGAACATTGGTTGGTGGGGAAATATGGATGGGATGATGCTGTTGTGCTCATGTCTTGCTTGTGGGCTTCCTAGCAGCATCACTGTGAGAACAGAATACTGGACAGTGAACCTTTGACCTGATTGCACACAACTTTTTTTCTCATATTCTTATGTTAATTTGACCATGCTGTTTGATTGCACATAGCTACATACATCAGCTGGCTTTCTTCATTGGGTGTCTATTCACTACTCTGTATCTCCCACAAATATACAGGCCAATCCCAAGTGTCTTGCACTGGCCACAGGATAAACTAAGAAAGATGTGTGCAGACCTGACTTGTTCCAGAGTGGCGAGACGAGGTGAGAACTGTCCAAGGTTGTATGACTCTGAGATACACAAGACAGGCCTTCGCAGCTTCAGAAGCACATGATTAGGATCATGGGCATATACTCCTGCTTCACACAATTCACAGATGCTATAGGATGGGCACACACTGTAAAGAGAGGGTAAGTAAGGTTGTTGGTTACCGAATAGTTTTTTCAATCATTAACCTGACTGGTTAAATTAATTTGTATAAACATGCAATGATTTGTCAAGGAAAATAAAAGTAAAGCGCCTCATCTTAGTGCAGCGACTGGGGTAAGCAATTTTTGCAGGTCTGGGTGTCATTTTGCCACTCCAGAACCCACTGCGGACTACAGTCCCCTCCACTCAAAATCAGTAGCAAATCTGAGAGAGATGACCTAGGTGTAACAGGAAAACAGATCCCTAAATGAAAACTAGCTTGACCAACACACACACACATATAGATGTGGGTGTACACACATGTATGCATGTGGTCTTGTTGAATGTCTACACTCTTGTTTCAGAAACTTCCTGTAGGTAAACCCCAGTGTGATTTTTTTAACCTCACTTTCATTGTTTCTGAAATAAGCAAACATTTGAAAGAGACTGACCAGAGCACACGAGTTAGGAGAGAACTCTTCTTTTTGCTAGTGAAGTTTGATCAGTCTGACTTGTTTCCCTTTTACCAAGGAATGCAGACAGTTAAGTTGGGTTTTTTTTTTTTGATAACCAATATAAGTACTGGTCAGAAGAGGGCTCTGGTGTTCACCTGAGTTCCTTTCCCAGCCAACTTGCAGGTCTTGCCCAAGTTGCCTTGGGCTTCCAAAATATTTTTATATTGGCCATTGGTCTTTTGCATGCTGACCTATCCCCTTCTCCTGAATTCTAGGATGCCAAATTCTGACATTGTGGAAACAAGCACAGCTGCACAACTTTGCACTCTAACCCCTGCTGTCCATTTCTACCTGCACTGGTAGCGAATGCCCACAATGGGGGCCTGGCAGTTGCTGCAGGAGAGAAGCCAGTCAAAGGGATTGCTTTGCATCGAAGGGCTCAAAGTGGCCTGGTGTGTTGAGCTGCTCAAGGAGCCAGGGAGCTGGTTGGAGACAAGTAGCTTCTCGCTCAGCTTCTGTTCAAGCATGTCAACTGTAT
Source organism: Ctenosaura bakeri (assembly GCA_948474755.1). NCBI lineage: Eukaryota > Metazoa > Chordata > Lepidosauria > Squamata > Iguanidae > Ctenosaura > Ctenosaura bakeri. The sequence continues at coordinate 15,303 of CAOLHI010005609.1, forward strand.
CTTGAACCACCTGTTCCCGGAACTGGAGGGTAAAGGGGAAGAAAGAAGCGGATTCTGAGTAAGATTGCAAAATATTGCTCTAAAAGTCAGTCACTTCCCTCTCTGCTCCACAATCCCAGAATTCATACATACAGTCACACACCAGAACCGAGAGCGCATGAGAGCAAAAAATAGTAGTGATGTGCATAATACAAATTCCTGCAGAATCCAGCATATAACATTTATATGCTTCCACCTGCTACATATTCACAACAGAAGACATATCTGCCAGTATTCTCACAAACTCTTCTCCAACATCTTGAACCCACTATAACTTCTAAGATTGTCAAAGTATCTTATTAAGAATACAAGCCACGCATCATGTGTGCTTATTCATGTTGCCATTTTATGTGGTTTGTACCCTATAGCAACTTATATGTGAAATTCCCTTTACAATGAGGATCCAGGATTGAAGTCTCAGTTAACATCCCTTCAATGAGCCAGGCCTCAAAGACTTGTATAAAAGGACTGGAAGGACAAATGCAGGAGTACTAACCTTGTCCAGGTAGCTTGTAAACCACTCAGGTGGAGCTTCATTGAAATGGTATCCACTCTAGGGAGATTTCAAAAACAAAAAATGCAGTTGCATAACTTAATATTGCTTAGTTTTTCAGGCTGAATATAAGCAGTAAAAGGAAATTGTATCTGTAACTTCCTTATACCAATTCATATTCAACCTGAAAGACTAAGCAAACAAGAGACATGCACTCTTTAACCTTGGCTGTTTTTTCTTACAAAAAGACCCAAGGACTGACTTTCTGCTAAAAACAGAAATTTCATTATTTTGACAGAGCAGAATATAAAATGAGCTTCTGTATTTGTGAGGATGGAGCATTTAGAATTTATCATACACATTTAAAGAACAGTTTCATGGCACTTTAGAAACTAGCAAAATTATTTGGCATAAACTTTTTGTGAACTGTACTCCGCTATATTAGAAGCACGTGATCAGGTGGGCTGCAGTCCATAAATAGACAAATAAAATGTGTTAATCTTTAAGATGTCAGGAAACTTAGTTGTTTTTTTGCTGCAACAAACTATCCTGCAATCACTTTAGAAATGTTCACATTTATTTGGTTACCCTGATTTTTTGACAACCTGAAGAACACTTCTTCTACTACTTCCCAAAGACATTCACTATTTCTCAACAAACACTACTTCTTCAACTTATGGAACATTTGCAGAAGGTATTTTTAAACTTGTTTGATACTCATAAAGTAATAAAACAAACAGTTGTTTTTGCAAGATGCATTACATTCTGGATTACTCAATCTTTTCAGCTTTGATATTCATGAACAGAGGAAAGGTACAGGATTGAAATAAAACTCTCATTTATAGTTCCTTCAGTTTGTGACCTTCTTTATTTTTTTTACAACCTATAAACAAACAGATAGAACACTTTGCTAAGATACTGTGAACCTAACTTTTTGCCAAAGAGCTTAGAATGGGTAGGAAAGGGCTGAAAAATAAAACCAAAGGCTATCTCAAATTGTTAGTAGAATTGATTCACTTTATCAATGGGAAGCATTAATTTAACAAGTCCTATTCATTTAATGGTACTACTCTACTTGAGATTAAATCTGGAGTTAGCCTTGAAGGAAGAAGCTATCAAAGAGGACAGAGTATACTGTGGAATACAACCTTACACACATAAAGGCATGGGAAGACTGTCAGTTTAAGTTAGCTGTAAGAAATAATCGACTATAAAAGCCTCAAAATGAAGAGATCATTTTTACAATGAAATTAAGTTGGAGATGGGAGAAATTCTCAGGCAATTTCTTCTATCTTGAATTTGTTTAACAAAACCCACACATCGCCAGCCTCAGTTTTCTGGATGGTGTTGGATGTATGGATTTTAGGAAAGATGAACTGATAACTAATTTGGAATGCTGACACACAAGGGTGTAGGTTTTAGAAATAGCAGCTCTGCTTAATAGCAATAGTTAAGAACTACAGAATGAAAAAACAAGGCAAATTTACTTCAGATTAATAAATTTAAGAAAAAGGTTTGTCAGTTTGGAATGGTCCTCTAGAATCTAGATCACCTCATTAGCATCTATTATTTATTAAAAAACCTAATACACGTTAGGCAATATACAGTGATACAGTGTCCATGAATTCTCTACCCAATGTATGGAGTTTCCCTTATGACTATTAACTCTTTTCACTATGACATCTTGAGAGAAAGTTTATAGGAAACAAACCTACATTAGTCACCACAATGTCTGAGATTTTTTTGCTTTTAAACTTTACTTATAAAATACTTATAAAATAAGTAAAGTGTTACATCTTTTTGTTTCTTCATTATAACCTCAAACAGAGCCATGGATAATTCAATTCCCATGGGAAGTGAAGAAACTGCACCATCAAAAAAGGACAAATTCCAGTAACTATCTTACACTCTCTATCTGAGGCAAAACATTGTGTCATACATCTACCTGGGTATTTGGAAGTAAAAGAACATCTGGATTATAGTTTTAACAATTAGTAGATGGACCCTAATGCTTATAAAATCTTACTTCTGCCTGTTCATTTTTACCATATCCAAACAGAAAACATTTCTATCAAAGCCAAATTCCAAACATACTTCACTTGTTCTCAAAAAACAGATTATGCAATGTCTTCCAATTGAGAGCAATTTCCAATTTAATTGTAAGATAAAGGAAGATAATGTAGGCTTTATGATTTTAAAATGTATTTTGATTAATGATAACAGAAAGCAAACCTATTGTGGGTGTAGCTTTTATAGTCTGATTAGTAATTTTGTTAATCAGCATAAAAATGTTTTTATTGTTGTTGTTGTGGACAACTGGTTGTATGTCGATGGTCTCACCATATGTGTAAACAGATACCAACAACTCCAGAGCTCCTCCAACAATTGTATGGTTTTTTTTTTAAAAAGTAGCTGAGACTTAATGGATGCACCACGGTATCTGGGACTTGAATATAACAAACTTAGTCGATTAGAACAAGATTTTATGTACTTCAAATTCACAAAGGTCTAACTCTACTCTAACTAGAAATTATATTTATAGTATTTCACATTGTCTGTAAGTTATGGAAGCTCCAATGAACAGGGCAATGTTATACATATTTGCTAGTAACATATTTTACCATGGCTTAAGCAAAAAGCATCTAACAAACAAGACAGCCTGAGGTGTCTCAAACACAAATCTTTTGCTCTTACCTGTTGCCTCTCCTTTTCCTTTTCAATGACTTTGTCCTGTGCCAAGGTCCGAGCAAGCATCGAATAGTGAGAAAGAGGTTTTCTCCCATCTTTGGAAACAAGGAGCCTCTCCGGCTTCTCAGGGGCTTGCTGTGAAACCATGCCTGGAGGAGTACTTAATTCATAAACATTCATCTGTAGCTGATTGCCTTGCTTCACTGCAATCTAAACACAGATTTTACAATAAGGGTATTTTTTTAAAATGTATGTACACACTCAAAAGATATGTGCAAAGCTTTCTTACAGAAGCAAAGTCAAAAACACAGGTCACATGCCAACAATGAATCAGACAATTTCATTCTTCAGAAGTAAACACAGCTGCTGGATAAAAACAAAATAAATCCACCATCACCAGTGTACAGATGACACTTTTTTCATCTATCATTTTTTTCTACCAGACACAAGGGAGGCTGTGGGCACAGCAAAGCCTCAATGAAGGCCCAGAAGCTGAGATTCAATACACATAAGATAGTGGCACTGTTCACAAATGGTCAGTCCTCCTGGGTGAATGGTACTTAACCCATTCTTGAAGGAGCTGCAATCCTTCTAGAACAGAGGAAGGTAAAATGCAGCCTGCATGTGACTCTTGGGACCTGTAAATGAGGGCAATGGGACCCCCAAATCCCTCAAAGCCCCAAGAACCCCTCCAATTAAAAAAAAATGGGGCTGATTTCAGGGTGATTTTTTTTAACCCCCAAATCTCCCCATACCACCTGAAATTCAACAGTTTGCTCCCCTAGCCCCTTGTACCCCCACTTCTCAAAAATGGACAAAAAAAGTGGCTGAAAATTGGTCAAAGTCATGGGTAGTGTGCTGAAAGATGTTGCTGCAGCTGCCAGGCAGGCTCAGGAAGGAAAAATGGTCCTGTCCCATTTGTAGTTGCCCAGCCCTGCTCTAGAATATCATCCCTGGGATCTTAACATGCTTTTAGTACAGAGGCTCTAGTACTGTCTGTGGCTTAATGCCTTTTCTTTGTCTTGGCTTTATATACCACCTGCAACCATACCTGTCTGAAGTTAGCTTGGTCACAGCTCCCACTCTGGTGTGTGGGCGTGCACCTTCAAGTTGCTGTTCAACTTACGGGAACACCATGAATTTTACGGGTCTTTTTAAAGGAAAGGAATATTCAGAGGTGATCTTGCCATTCCTTCCTCTGAAATATAGCTTACAGCTTCTGGTATTCAGTGGTGGTCTCCCATCCAAGTGGTAACCAGAGCTGACCCTGCTTAACTTCCAATGACAGACAGGATCTTGCGTTTTTACAGCAGAGTTTTCCAAACTTTTCATGTTGGTGACACATTTTTTAGACATGCATCATTTCGTGACACAGCAGTTCGGTTTTACTAGCAAACTGGAGGTTAAAGTAACCCCTTATAAGAGATGCGGACACATACAGAAATTGTAATAACAAAATGTATGGGAACACAACATCTTATGAAAACCTTTCATCTATTTTTAGAAATATATGATTCATAAATAACCTACACTTCTAAGATGGTTGTCATTTATGAGTAAAAATATGTAGATATGTACTAGAATTAAAACAATCGAATAAAACCAACAATTGTAATTTTAATAAGATGTATGAGGTTGATAGGATGAACACAGCTTTTAAATATTTGGTGAAATATTAGATGAAGACACTCTTGTTTTGTCATCAAGTATTTTTAGGCTTCCAAGTTTCAGCGAGGAAAGACCTCAATGAGGGCAGCAGTGGTGGGAAAGGCAGGCAGGCAGCCCCCTCCCCCATTCCTGGCCTGCTGCCATCACCAAGGAAAGACCCCAGCAAGAGCAGCAGCAGCGGACCAGGCTTGAGTGGAGGGGTCTTTCTCAGCCTGGGGAGGCAACCAACCAACACACCTCAGGCGACACACTAAAGTGTCGCAACACACCATTTGGAAAGCCCTGTTTTAGGGTATTAGCCTCCCATTTATTAGACAACAGCAATTCATAAAGGCAATTCGGAAATGGCAACTGGCTTAAAAAGACCCATTAGACTGATGTTTCATTTACATTATGCAAGTGCTTTACTGGCTGCATTGGTTCCCAGTCTGCTTCTGGGCTCAATCTAAAGTGCTGGTTTGACAAACACTAGAAAACTGATTTGGGAACTAGATAACCTGAAAGAACACATTTTTTTCTGTATACAGGTACTGAACATTAAGATTATCTTTGGACACCCTGTTTCACACGCCCTAGCAAGGAAGCAAGGCAGGTGGCCACTAAGGAAAGGGCATCCTCAGTGGTGGCATCTTGGTTATGAAAGAGCATCTCAACACAGGCTCACTTCAACCCTTCTGAATACTTTTTGTGGTGCCAAGTAGAGACCTTTTTTATTAATCCAGTCTTTAAAGCCATTTCCACGCTAGACTGTTATAGTGCTATTATTCCACTTTCAACATCCTATGGAATCCTGGGGTTTGCAGTTTTGGGAGGGGCTGGCCAGCCTAAACTGCAAACCCCAGGATTCCATAGGATGTTGAAAGTGGAATAATAGTGCTATAACAATCTAGTGCAGAAATGGCCTGAATAAACTTTGGGCTTTTACTCTTATTAACCTAGGCTGGTAATTGTCTTGCACTTTCTTTGTTAGAAGTACCAGTATGTTTTTAACTGTACTTTTTAAAAATTATATTGCATATTTTAATCATTATTTTCTTTGACCTGAAAGCTATCCAAAGAATACTAATTGACAGTTATAGATACTGAATAAATCATGCCTCTGTCCCACACACACAAACATACAACTCTGGGTAGAAGGAAAATTTCTGAAGATAGCTGTGAATCTGAGGCTGTGTAATGGTCTGTTTTGTTTCAAAAAGTAGCTAACAAGGCAAGGCATAACAAGCTAATAAGGAGCAGAGTGGGAACTTTTCATCAAATCCCATTAAGGTCATTTCTACAAGAGAAAGGCACAAGTAGACATTGTTCTTCTCCATCACAAGACAAGTCTCTGCAGGTTTTCTAACAAGCTTGTGACTCTTCATGTATAACACTGGACAAGTCCTTTTCTCACAGCTTTAGTTATACCAGCCTTTGAAATTGGAATAGTTATTAAGAATCACTTACAGATTATGGCTGGGAAAACACACAAAGACCCAAACTTTATTTATAGATTCAAAGTGCTGTAAGGAACAAAGAGCTAGAACCTACAAACTAATATACAGGTCACTATATCGTGTGCGTCTGCCTTCATTTTATGCTGATCCCATGAATTTCACATGGTTTTCTTAGGCAAGGAATACTCAGAGGTAGTTTTGCCAGTTCCTTCCTCTGAAATCTAGCCTATGGCACTTGACATTCATTGATGGTCTCTCATTCAGGTACTAACTAGGGCTGACCCTGCTTAGCTTCTATGATCAGACAGGAGCTGGTGCATTTAGGTGGATTCACAGGACACTAGAGACATATACATGTAGACAAAACTGACTGAGAAAACAAAGAGGTAAGCATATGTTCTGAACCAACTGGAGAGGAATGATAAGGTAGGAGAGAAGTTGCAGCCATCCAGACAAAAGGTGACTATTACACCGACAAGTGTCCGCAGCTGTGTAGTGTTGATTTTTTTTTTAAAAAGTTACACTATCTTGGAATGTACCAGTGTTAGTACAGCTGGTTTAACCTACAGTGAAGTACAATTAACAGAATGACTCAAGGGCTGTGTTCTCAACCATATTTAACCATAGGCAAAAGAGGCCTGCAAGGCTTAACATAACTATGAGAGGAACATCTTGCTCTAAAATACTACTACTATTTTAGTTGTTATTGATGTCGTCAATTTGATTTACATCCTGCCTTTTTTCCAAAATAGGACCAAAAGTGATTTGCAATGAAAGTTAAAACAAGCTAGCTGAATCATCATATAGTACAAAAGTTTTAAAAGTATTAACTAACCAATCCAATTTAAGCATTAACTTAAAACAATTAGAAACACAACGAGCACATATTACGTACTAAAAACAGTACACCCATTGCACATTCCAAGCAGTTAAAGCCCGAAAGGCCTTGTCTGAAAAGGAAGTTTTTGCTGGCTGCTTTGAAGAAGAGTGAGGGGAGAGATCAAGACTTCATTGGTAGAGAACTCAACAGCATATGAGCTCTTATGTTCTCACCAGATGGGCCTCTAATGAAGGTGGGAAAAAATGAAACCCCTTCCCTGAATACTGTAAGGCTTGGGAAGACTCACATGAGGAGAAAAAGGCTTTCATATCATTTGAACCTAAACTTTATATAGTTTATGCACCATAATCACACTATATGGTGGGAACTTTCCATTCTCTCTCCATTATGAATTTCAAGTCACATAGCAATCACACTAACACATTCTAGAAGAGTTCGTATATTCTTTGGGAAGGGTATACAAACAGCAATAACCCATCCTAACCAGCCTCAAGAATGAATTATGTACTCTAACTCATCGCCAGTCAATTCTGTTTCAGAAATAAAATATATGAAAAATCAAAAATCTTGCAGAGGGTGAAAGAAACACCACTCTCACTAATTTTGAAACAAAGATTCTTAAGAGAAACATCAATAAAAATAAGAAACCCTGTGGAACATGGAAAGAAGCAGTTTCAACAGATTATTTTCACATCATACTAAAGAATCTTTGAGATTTTGGTGGTGTTACAAAAAATAGCCAAGAATACAAGCCACATCTCTTACCTTTAAAGCTTCTTCATATTCCTCTGAAAAGAAATAGAAACACAAGAAATGCTATGAGCACAGCCATATCCAGAACTGCATCGAAAATAATGTTGCATATTTTATAATCTGCATTCAGGGACAATAGATTAATTGCAGATTCAAATAACTGAAGTTGCAGACTATACAACATAATATTCATTCTCATTCTTAGCTGCCATGTAAGATTTCCTCTCTCTTAAAACCAAGGATTATTCAAGTAAGTAGACCAGAAGTCTTATATACCTCCATTCTGCCTCTGCATGGACTTATGAGTACTGTCCGTGCATTACTGTTCCACTGACAGATTTCTTTGAAAGAAAAGGGCTCACATGTCTAGGACTGCTGTGACCACATTTCAGTTCTTTTTCAATCACTTGTTTACATTCTCAGTAATTTAGTTAACACTTGGGCTTCACTAACAGTATTATGAAAATATATTGACACTTGCCCTTTGTGTGCACAACCCATCTCACCTGTCATTTGGTGTGCTGCTGTGATATCATGGAACGTTCATGAATACTGTAATTACTGACAAGGAAACTGAACATTTTCTGGGAAGGGTGAAAAATATTCCTTTGGCAGGGATAAAGACAGCAGGAAAGCTAAGAGACGCAAAGGAGCAAACTAGGTCAGAAAGTGTAATGAAGATGGCCTGGAGAAAGAGAGGCAGAAGAAAATCTTGCACTGGAGCTCACAGAAACAGGCGGGACCAGATGTCAAAATATTGATTTAAATTAATAGGCCAAATTTCTGGCCACAGGTTTCTAGCACTGTAATGTAAATGGATCTCAGGAAGCAGGATATCTGTACTGAGCCTGCCTAGAAAAATGATAGGTGCTTGGATAACTATGTAATAGCAGTAAATACAATTTTTATTTGGAAACAGTGAAATATGCTATGCTGTGCATAAAGAAGTGTGTACTGCACACACTCTGCATTTCTCCTACAGGTACCTAAAGCTTCTACTTTTATATTCACAGCAGCCAAGACCTGTCAGCAGCTGTAATAAGCAAACCAAAGGCAACTTACCTGCAGTATTGACAGATACCTACAAAAAGAAACAAAGAATGAATGATATAGATTTTTCTCAGCTGCTGGCACATTCACTACCATGAAATCAAAGAGGGATTTTCCTATAAGAACTCAGGGGTGTTGTCTGGCTTCTGTCATCACTCCTATTTATTCCTGCTGTTCCAGCCAATCACTAGCTTGCTTGTGACCTCTTCAATAATAAAAAGCTGAGTTTCTCCCCATCCTTGTGTCCTTCCCCCAAAATAGGCCTACATTTCAAAGTACTGCCTGCTTAACAACTCCAGCTCATCTATTAGATGTCAGAAGACTGCATCAAAGGACACCCAGAAAAATGCATGTCAGTCAAACTTCATCTAGCTTCCATCTCTGAGGCAGTCCCTATTTCTCTTTCATTACACAGATGCATCTCACTAGCACTCTCTCTTCCCAGGTGGCATTTTTGTAGGCTCTAGTGAAAGATGTTCACCATCAGTACCAATGAAACTGACCGGCAGTTTCAATCAGCTCCTCTTAAATCAACAGCATTTTCTCATTTTGAATTCTCAATAATGGTAGCTCTCAATATTGGGCAAATGTACCCCCCTTTCTGTACACAGCTTTGCTCTAGTTCAGATGATGGTGGTGATCTGAACCTTTCTATATATTGTTGAGCTTTCAGCTCCCGTTAGCTCCATACAATACAGCTAATGGTCAGAGATGATGCAAACATCCAGTAACATCTGGAGGGCCAAAGTCCAACATCTGGGAAGGTCACATGGCCCCCCAGCCTTGTTTTATATATTCATGAATATGTGAAACACACTCCACTCAACTTGACTTTACTTGACTTTCACCCACCCAGCTTTCAACTACTCAACTTGAGTTTCAACTATTTACAGAGTATGCCTTTCCTTCTGGGAGTCAGACAATTATATGGTAATTTGAAAAAAAAAATGGAACAATAGCGTTATACAGCACTGCACAGCACTGCACTACATTTTAAAAAAAGGAACACAACCTGGTATCCTGCCCGTCTTCCTCCCTGTAATTTGCAGTCATGGGATACCATGTTACGGCTCGATACAGAAATAGCTGAAGCAAATGGAGCATGATTAAAAAGCATGGATCTTACATGCAGGAATCCACATAAAGGAATAGCCTCACTTGTTGCATGTTGGGAAAATACTAGGTTTCAACAATGCCAATGATGAAACAGGTGATGAACAGAGAGGGTGTCACTGCCTTGATGTGTCTCTTAAAAATCTAAGTCAAGGTCCTGTTTTACCAAAAAAATCAAAACAAGCAAGCAACCAACAACAACAAAACTATCCTCAGGTAACAAAATTTGGACATATCACCACTCGTTCCAAGTGTCCGTGACACGGGTTTAGCAGAATTTCTTCTGTGAAAAAACTTGAATTTGAGAATCCTGGTAAAAATCAAGCTCTGTTAATGTCAGAGGATTCAGATTGTGACCTGTGTGTAATCCAAGGTACTGGAAAATTGTACAAAGCTGAAACAAGTCACTATCTATTTTTCTAACTATTCACTATCTATTTTCAGATAATACTCTTTAAATTGTTTAAACGGGCTTCGAGAAAGCAAATAACCAAGAACTCCACCCCCAACCAAATACTACCAACACAGTACAAATGATGAGAAGGGGAATCTATGGTGCTCTGAAAAGCTTCTTGTCTTTCCAGAATTGCAAACCACAGTTTTCCCAGAAGACAAACTCTTAACAGGAACCATGGAAGTACCTCATCGTGATCTTCATCTAGGTATTTGATCTGGATATTATTCAATTCAAATGATACTTTCACCTGCAAGAAAATTGACATGCTATGAAATGGGCAGAAATAGGAAGGAGTTATACCCCAAGAAAGATCTACTTCTTTCTTTTGTGGCTTACTACATATGATCCCATGGAAACAGAAGGATTCTGCCTCCCTGTGCTCCTATCTGAACATTATATGCTATGTTCCTTAAAACCAAAACAAACAGACAAACAAACAAAAACTCTCTTGCACCAGGATTATGGAACTTTACAATCTTTTGAATATATTTACATATATTCATTTTTGCAAAGTTTATTTTGTGGCTGATGGTCATAAAAAAGGAACAACACATTAAGCAGAGGTACTGATTTTCAAAATCATCCTGCTCCACCCCACACCAGTTTGAGCTCTCACCAGACTCTGGTCTCATAACTTGAAGCAGACATCAACACTAGCAATATGCCTCCCCAAACCAGAACAGCTTTTCAGTGTATGAAACTTTGGATTCAGTACCTGAGTTCAGATGTGAGCCTGGCAACTGAGATACCAAAAATAATTTGCTAGGCAGTCCTGACAAAATGTGTAATGTATCAATCAGGTCAGCCAGCAAGCTAAGGAAATGCTGTGAATACACAGGCAAGGTAAACACCTGAGTACAAAGAGCACAGTGAACTTGTGATAAAGTCCAGCCTATCACTCTTCAGCAAAAACACAGAAAACCAATTGCTTTTTACAATTTGAAGACAGGTACACCACTGGACATATACTCAGCAAACATCTGCTTTTAGCAACACTATTAGAACCAGAGGGAATTTTCTATTTCCTGTTTCTTTTAGTAGTAGAGGCTGACCTATTTGAAGCATATCCAAGAACCACCATCTTGGGGGCCCTCTCTGCAGGTGGTCTGAATAACCCATCTTCTTGTGTCTTCAGAGACTGTAGCTCGATCCTGATCTACCTCCTGCTATGAAGAAGGGTGGTAGTGTCTTTCCTACACAGATCTTTGGCACAAGTCTTCATTTCCTCTAAACTCTATGGGGTTTAGTGCATCTAGAGAAAACATCCAGATATTTAGGTTGAAACCATAACCATAGGTCCACTATTTCTGGCTAGTTTTCTCAGTCATGGTAAACACTAGGATTGCCAGCTCACTGCTCTTTCTTGTCATTAACGCCTCTGCGTGAGGTAAGGGGCAATCCATTGCCTCTAATCCATTGTGTAAAACAGCAATGAAGGCTTGCTGTTTGGCCACTGCACAGCTGAGGCATTCAAGACATGCCAGCAATATCGCAAACAGCCTTCTTAACAGTGCAGCTGGTGGTGAAGTAGGGAATCACAGCAAAGGACATTACCCACCCATCTCTGCCAGATCTAAGACTCAAAAGAAAGTTACTGTATTTGCCAGCGTATTAAACACACTGGCATATAAGACGCATCCCACTTTTCAAGGGCTATTTTTCAGGAAAATTTTTTTTGAGTTCTCTGGTGAGCAAAATGCACAGGAGAAGGAGGGAAGGAAAGGAGTGTTGCACCAGGAGAGGAATGAAAAGAGTGCTGCATCACTACCCTTCGCTTCTTGTTTACTTGGGCAGGAACTCCTGATAAGAGTCAAAATGCACAGGAGAGGAGGGGAACGAAAAGAGTGCTGCGCCAGGAGAGGAGGGGAATGAAAAAAAAATGCTGCATCACCACCACTCCCTTCCTGTTTTACTTGGGCAGAAACTCCCAGCAGTCAAAATGCACAAGAGAGGAGAGCAAGGTAAGGAGGAACCGTAGAAACATCTATCTATGTTCCTATAGATCAGTGGTTCTCAACCTGTGGGTCCCCAGATGTTTTTGGACTTCAGCTCCCAGAAGCCCCAGCCACTATGGTCAATGCTCAGGGCTTCTGGGAGCTGAAGTTTTTGAACATCTGGGGACCCACAGGTTGAGAACCACTGCTATAGATCAAGGCTTCCACTACCCACTCCCTTCTTATTTTGCCTAGGCAGAGAAAACCGCTTTCACTCCCCTTCCCTATGTTTTTAGTGTTACCGTATTTGCTGGTATATAAGACACACTCCATTTTCAGAGGGTATTTTTAAGGGGAAAGTGCATCTTATACACCAGTAAATACAGTAGGTTTCACCACACTTGCCAGAAGGGGCAGCACACTCACAAAGGTGAACCAAAAATATGACAGTCTGGTCATCAACTTTTGTATCAGGTATGTTTCTCTCTATTATGAATTCTGAAAGTTCTGCTTCATCTCCATTATTTCAGTACTGACCAGCAAAGCTCATCCAGCAAAGATACAACTCACCATGGCTTCCACATCAGCCCATGTGGTATTAGCTGAATCAGACACAAGGAAGCTCTGGGTGTCACCCTGGAAGGTCACATTTAGCTTGACCTGAGGATCCATTCTGCAGGACTACAGAAAAAGATGAAAATGTCACATTTTAAAAAAAGCGTTTCAGTGCTTTGAAGTTAATTCCCCTTCAAGAGAATGAAAACAGCAGCTCTGAGAATCAGTATGGAAAGCGTTCAAGTAAGAACACTGTCAGATAAGAAGGCAATGGGTCTCAGACAGAGGCGGGAGGGCCATCTGCCAGGAATGTTTTGTGTATTCCTGCATGGCAGAGGGGTTGGACTCGATGGCCCTTGTGGTCTCTTCCAGTTGTAATGTTCTATGATTCCAGGACCTATGCCTGAATGTTTCTTTCACTGCCCTGGAGGCCTTCCCCACAAGTCTTACAGTAACGATGTGGAGGAAACTGTGCATACTTGCTCACATGTTTTTTTCTATTATTACATGAAAGTTCCAAGACTGAACTATAACACTAAAAACAGAACCCTGGGCTCATTGCATAATAATTAAATTTTGAAAGTCATTATATAAATACTGTAAAAAAAACAAACACCCCACACACTGTTTTGTCCCAATGCAGGTAGCGAGAGGCAAAGCTGATTTAAGATGCAAGTATTTTTAAACTGCCCAAGATTTAGCTATTGTCAATCAGCTGGCTAACTTTCTTTCTCACATGCCACTCCCAGAAGTCTCTAAGGCATTTCAGATGACCTCTAGTCAGGCAGCTGTTTGCCTGGCCAGTTGGTGCTTCTAGTCACCTGACTCTAAGTCACCCAAACGTCATAAAATTAACTAGGACACACACTCGCTCAAACCACACCCACTAGCACCTCTTTCTCATAATCCTGTTCATCCAAGTATTTATCTTACCAAGAAGTCTGTGCCTCGCTCTTAATGAAATTCATATTCATCCAACAGCAAACTGTAATTTATTTCTAGAGTTGGGATTCCAAGGTCCTTGGAATTATGCCTTTTAGCAAACACGGCACACCCTTTAAAATATAAACAGGCTATGCAAGAAGTTTTCAAGATTTCCTGGCCTTGCATCACCTTTATGACCACATGTCCGACCCAGCCTTTAAAATTTTTTAAAATTTAAAATGGTAGGTCATAACCCGCTGGCTAAAGAACCATGCTTTGAGACACTTTGGCCATTTCCGCACTAGCCTGTTATAGCGCGATGATTCCACTTTCAACCTCCTCTGGAATCCTGGGGTTTGCAGTTTCGGGAGGGGCCTGCCGGCCCCTCCCGAAACTGCAAACCCCAGGATTCCAGAGAGGTGAAAGTGGAATCATCGCGCTGTAACAGGCTAGTGCGGAAATGGCCTTTATTGTGCGACTTTGGGGGGAGGCTTCTAAGACGTCTGAAAACTTGCAAACGCCCAAAAAATGTCACACTAATCGAATTAAAACATATTTTTAAACACCTCCTGCTTCCACACACACTCCGTTGAGGAACCATCTTGCAAATCCAGGGGACAGGAAATTGCATTTTGCACCGTCCACACCGGAAACCCACCATCTGCTTGACCTACTTGCAACGTTGGCTAAATAGTTCTACAGCAATATCGTCCTCAAAGCCAGCTCCCCTATTCACTCGCCCACAGGGACCCTGGCGGCGTCTCATGCATTCAGAAGGGAAAACTTAGGTTTTTACAGAATCGGTCTGTTTAATACCCCTACGGGACAGGGGATCTGGCCTGTTTTCTAAGGCCGCTTCACTTCAGGCTTTTGCACCTTGCCAAACACCGCCAGCAGCCTGCAAAAAGCTTAGAAGCGGTGCAACTTCAGGAAAAATAAAACTGCTTAAACGACAAATACATGTTTTCCTTTCACTGTGTTTCCTCTCAAGAAGAGTCATTCTCGCCACAGGAATTAGAAAAAGGAACCAAGCACCACAGCAACTAAGAGGAGGAAGGGAACCTATGGAAGACGAAGCACAAGCAGGAAAAATAGGGACGAGAGGGGGAATTAAGGGGCTGCTGGAGGAAATACAACCCCTCCCCGGCTACCGAGGAGGTCTGTTTTGAGTAAGGCCGTTTCCGCACTAGGCTGTTATAGCGCCATTATTCCACTTTCAACACCCTATGGAATCCTGGGGTTTGCAGTTCAGGGAGGGGCCTCAGACCCCAGGCTTCCATAGGGTGTTGAAAGCGGAATAACAGCGCTCTAACAGTCTAGTGCGGAAGTGGCCTAAGGTAACGCAGAGGCAGCGGTCTCCCAGGCCGGTCGGTGCTCACCGTCGTGCTCGGCCGGTCCCGGCGCGGAGGAGGGCGGAGTGCGACGGCCGCTGCCACCGTCGCCGGTCTCTCGGGGACGAAAGGTTGCGCGCGCGCCCGCCTGCGTCCACCCCGCAGGCGCTGTGACGCGCGAAGGAGGCAGATTCTCCAGGCTTGCCCTCGCAACAGCGCCTGCTCACACGTGATTGGCCGGCTTCGCCCGCCATTCGTCCCATGGCTTCATCCCATTAGATATGACGCACGGGAGGAGGCGGGATATAAAGGACGAGGGAAGGGGCTCGAAGAACAACAATAACAAGAGCTGGGAGACGCTGACCCTTGTCGGAATAAGGATTTTCCGGGTTCAGGGAGGAGGAGCCGTTTCTCAATTGGCTGCGGCGGGGTGGAAATGAGACAGGCCGATAAATATCAATGAGCCTCTCTCACTAGACTGTTATAGCGGTATGATTCCACTTTCAACCTCCTATAGGGTCCTGGGGTTTAGGGAGGGGCCTTTAGAATTCTCAGCCGGAGAGCTCTTGGGCCTCAGTAAACTACAGACCCCAGAATTCCACAGGAGGTTGAAAGTGGAATAATAGCGCTATAACCGTGTAGGGCGGAAAGGCCCAATGACTTAAATAGGGTTAGTGATTGGGCACCAACGTTGTCCTCTCCCTAATAAACGGTAATGGCGAAGACTCGGAAATCTACTATTTTTCTCATTCAAGTCTTAACCTCCTGTGGGAAATGTAATATTCTTCTAATGTAAAAAAAATCGCTGGGTTGTTTTTCAAAACGATGGGAAAAACAGCCCTCTACCTCCGGCTGAAGGGTTTCCGGTCGCTTGAACAAAACTACATCTCCCAGGATGCACTTCGACCCAATAGTACACGAGGGCGTTGTTTCTAAACTTCAGCCGCCAAAATTACTGCTCGAGGTCACGTGGGTAGGACTGACCGGACCACAGTTCTCTTCCGCAATTCCTCCTCTGGAATGCCGTGCCTTGTTTACCAATCGGAGCCCTTCTTCGTTAGTTACGTAAACGTGACGGAGGCGGAAGCGGCGAGACGATTGGTTGGCAAGCGGTTGCCTCGGCAACTGCCCCGAAGAAGGCGCGAAAAGAAAACGGAGCAATGGGCGATGCGGCGCTCGCGTAGAGAATTGGGAACGTCCTAAGGAAGGAAAGTGGGTGAGGGAGTTCGAGGTAAGAAGCCCGTCATTTGGGGGGATGGGTTGGGGCTGAGTGAAGGGAAGCGGCGTTGGAGATATTATTCGAGGCAGCCCAGGTGGAGAGGGTTTCGAATGGCTTTTTGGAGCGAAGTCTGAGGAGAAGAGAGAAAGATGCGGAAGATGAGACCTTGGACGTTTCCGCACTACGTTTTTATAGTGCGATTATTCCACTTTCAACGTCCTCTGGCATCCTGGGATTTGCGGTTGAGGGAGGGAAGATGAGACCTTGGACGTTTCCGCACTACATTCTTATAGTGCGATTATTCCACTTTCAACGTCCTCTGGAATCCTGGGATTTGCGGTTGAGGGAGGGAAGATGAGACCTTGGACGTTTCCGCACTACATTTTTATAGTGCGATTATTCCACTTTCAACGTCCTCTGGAATCCTGGGATTTGCGGTTGAGGGAGGGAAGATGAGACCTTGGACGTTTCCGCACTACATTCTTATAGTGCGATTATTCCACTTTCAACGTCCTCTGGAATCCTGGGATTTGCGGTTGAGGGAGGGAAGATGAGACCTTGGACGTTTCCGCACTACATTCTTATAGTGCGATTATTCCACTTTCAACGTCCTCTGGAATCCTGGGATTTGCGGTTGAGGGAGGGAAGATGAGACCTTGGACGTTTCCGCACTACATTCTTATAGTGCGATTATTCCACTTTCAACGTCCTCTGGAATCCTGGGATTTGCGGTTGAGGGAGGGAAGATGAGACCTTGGACGTTTCCGCACTACATTCTTATAGTGCGATTATTCCACTTTCAACGTCCTCTGGAATCCTGGGATTTGCGGTTGAGGGAGGGAAGATGAGACCTTGGACGTTTCCGCACTACATTCTTATAGTGCGATTATTCCACTTTCAACGTCCTCTGGAATCCTGGGATTTGCGGTTGAGGGAGGGAAGATGAGACCTTGGACGTTTCCGCACTACATTCTTATAGTGCGATTATTCCACTTTCAACGTCCTATGGAATCCTGGGGTTAGCAGTTTAGGGAGGGGCCTTTGAGGTCTCTCCCTAAACTGCAAACCCCAGGATTCCATAGGATGTTGAAAGTGGAGTCATAGCACTATAAAAATGTAGTGTGGAAATGTCTCTTGATTTTCAGCGTTGTAAATAAGCCAGCTAAGCTGTTTTGCAAACATTTTTATTAGTAAGAATAATTAGATTCGTATCTGCCCTTGCAGACAAACTGAACTGAACTGAACCAGGCTTCCTTCTAAGCCAGGTTAGGCTGGAAGGGAGTTGTGCTCGTGTTATTTTGGCGGTCTCATAGTAACTGAAGGGCCATTATATGGATAAAATGTTGGGTTAGATAGAACTTTGGTCTGATCTGTTATGGTTCTTCTGATGTTCTTCTGTGTCCTTCAGATCCAGAATTACAAGATTAAACTGATGTTAAGCATTTTGGAAGGTATCTGAGAAGCTATGGATCCCTCCAATCTGACCATTACTGAAGTTCGTGGAATGCTGCTGGCTTTGCAGAAGAACTTGGAATGCCCCATATGGTATGAAAAATAAAGAACGGAAAGTCACTTTCCAATTCAGAACAAAAAGTCTAAGGGCCCTTCCTCACTAGATTGTTACAGTGCTATTATTCCACTTTCAACATCCTATGGGACAGAGGCCCCTCCCTAAACTGCAAATTCCAGGATTCCATAGGATGTTGAAAGTGGAATAATAGCACTGTAACAGTGTAGTGTGGAAATGACTTATTGTGCTGTCTTGAGCTTGGTAGGAATTAGAAATTATTTTTTTAACTGTACATGTTTACACTTTTGCCTGTTAAAATGAAGAGAAAAGATCATTCAGAAGTTGATAGAGCCTTAGAAAATATATGCTGTATGTCTATGAAATGATCATTTCAGCTTTGGTGTGGTAGTTTGTTTTGTTTTTCTCTGACTATTCCCTGATTACTGTCAAATTTCCATTCCTTTCTCTCCCTTCCAGTATTAGGTGCAATCCCTACATTCCAGAATGTGGGAGCTTGTGAATTCAAGACTTCTAGGATCTTATTTTGAGGGAATCATACCTATAGACACACCTTTGTGCTAGATTGGTAGAAATTGAAGCGTGTGTCTTTCAGCTGTAACTCACTGTAAGGCTCCTACCTTTGGTGAAAGACAGAGGTAGGAGAACACCTTCATGATTGACCTAAATGCAAAGCTACAATTTATACATTGTGGATCTGATCAGCTGAAGCAAGGGTCATGCTAATATAGTAGTGTATAATAGTGGACAAACACATTAATAGCTTCTTATTTTGTTCTTGTATTGTTGAGATTTCAATCCCAGATTATTATTATTATTATTATTATTATTATTATTATTATTATTATTATTGAGAAGATAAACCAACACCTAACCTCATAGCACATTATATGTAGTCTGATCAGTGCAGCTTTGAGCATTACAAAGAAACTCCCTAAAAGGAGTTTTAACACCTTCTTTTGATGCTTTTTTAAAAAATACCCAAAGCAGCAATTTGTGGAAAAAATGCCCCAAATTATACTGAAGCTTTAAAGAAAAGGAGGGCTTTGGGAGATTTCAAGGGGGATTTCAAGGGCTTCATGGAATCTGCAGGCCACCTCTGTCTAATGGTCTCAAAAGAGGAAACAGAATGTGAGAGCTTGTGAATTCAAGGCTTCTTGGATCTTATTTTCAGGGAATCATACCTATAGACACATCTTTGTGGTAGATTGGTGGAAATTAAAACGTGTGTCTTTCAGCTATAGCTCACTGTAAGGCTCCTGCCTCTGGTGACCTAAATGCAAAGCTTCAGAAACTTAATTTTGGGAACAACTTCCAGACTTCCCTAGCTACTGTGGCCAGAAAAGTAACTTTTCCAAGTGCTTCCTGAGTGTTTGTAGTTTGTATGCAAAGCATTTTTGCTTAATGTTTGTGCCATCTTTCTCCATTTCAAGCATAGTATTCCCACAGTGAAATACTGACTAAGTTAATTGGGATAACCATAACTTTCCATCTACCAGTATGCAGCCTTTGTCATACAGACAACAGAGTAGGATTAATAGTTTCAAACAAAATAGGGTTCAGAACCATGGCCTCCTCTTCTGCTTTGTTTGGAAGCTATTATTCATAGAGATGTAAAATTTCTGATAATTTTGAAACCAGTCGGGGGGGGGGCTTTTTTCCCTTTTTAATTGAAATGTTAAAAAAAATCAGAAAAAATGCAGTATTATCATTCTTCATCTATACAGTACAGTCACTTTGTTAGGAACATACTATAGGGACATATGCATAATATGTTAAGTATACTTTGTCTTGCCATAAAATGATTAAATTAGATCATTAAATTAAATAATTAAAAATGATTAAAAATTACAGTTTATTTAGAAAATAGTTACATATTGAATTTGCCTTTTTAAAATTAAATTTGCCTTTTTAAATTAATTTTTTTGTTAAAATGGAGGTATAAGGAACCTTTCCAGTTTTTCAGTTCATGAGGAACAGGCAAATCATCACAAAACAAAAACAGAAGAAACCATCAATATTAATAAAGAAACTACCGTAAAAGTAGTTTCCTCTAGGTCTCCATAGTGTCAGACAGACATAGAGTACTCATTCCCATAAAAAGAAATGAGAAAAAGAAAATCAAGACCAGAAATTGCAGTTATGCAAGATATGGTACAGTATATCATCCTACCTAAAAATCTACCTGATGTAAAGTAAATATAAGAACTGGGGATGGGCCAACCGGATCCTTGAATCCTCAACAAGGATTCGAGATTTGCAGATCGAAATCCCTGCACCAAAATAGGTGGATTGAATCTTTCAAATCCACCAAGCTTTGTCTTTAAAAATTGGTGCCTCTGGGGGCTCGCCAAAAGCCTGATTGGCCAGCAAGCCCCTGAGTGAGTGAAAATTGTGGCATAAAGCCGTGTGCCAGAGGCTGCCTGTACCCACTGGGGCTGCTGACTCTGCCAGCTCGTGGGACTGCTGCCTGTGCCCACAGCTGCCTCCCTCTGCAAAGTAATAAATAATCTCTATTCTTTTGACTTAATAAATAATCTCTATTCTTTTGACTTGAGACTGGAGGGTAGAGATTGAGAATTATTGAGACTGGACTAGAGACTTGACTTGAAAGTCCCTTGCAGGACTTAAGACTGGACTTGAGGGTAGAGACTAGAGGCTGTTTTTTTTTTTTTTTAAGTGCCTCGTTGCAAGATTTGAGACTTGACTTGAGACTGCAGGATGCAGAATTGAGACTGGACTAGAGGCTGGTGTTTTTTTAAATGCCTTCCTTGTTGCAGGACTTGAGACTTGTCAAATTCTGCTTCAAAAACACTTTTCAATAAGTGCTTTCTTTTCCTTGCTTTTTAAACTCTTTTTAAAAAAAGAATTAGAAAGATTCGAGATTCATGGATTCCCAGAGCCTTCCAGATTCAGATCCAGAAAATTCTGGGTTTGTCCCATCTCTGATAAGAACACATTGTCCTAAAAAAGTTGTTCCTCACTTTGAAAGAAAATATCCCATAATCAATTTTTAAATTTTAAAGTCAAAGACCTTCACAGCCAGAATCCATTGGTTGTTGTGGGTTTTCTGGGCTTTGAGACCATGTTCTATTAGTATTTTCTCCTGATGTTTTGTCTGCATCTGTGGCTGGCATCCTCAGAGGATCTTCAGGTGCAGGTGAAATGTCAGGAGAAAATACTAATAGAACATAGCCTCAAAGCCTGGAAAACCCACAACAACCTATAATTTTTAAATTTTTTTCTAGAAGAAATGTGGGAGGCAGTTTCTATAAGAAACTATAAGAATATCTAAGAATTTCCTGGTTTGGATAAAATAAAAAGCTATGGCTCCTTGGTTGGGAACTGTAGAACTAAAGTAGATTTGTGAGTAGTCTACATTTGTAGTATAATTTGTAGAATGGATATGCCTCTAGTCAGGTTGAATATAAAAAGTGTGGTAAAACAGAGCTAAAAAAATCTATGTGCCCCTAGTTATATTTGTAACTATCACTTTGGATTTGCTGGATTTGAATTGTAAAATGCTGCTTGCTTGTTCTGTTGCTGCTACATATTTGTTATTGTGGCAGCAAACACTTGGTGGCACCAAAATCAAAGGCATTAGGCAGGCTTACACTTCCAGCAGTGTTCTGATTTATGCCGTAGCCTTGTTTCCTCTGTGGGTAAAGAAAGTCAGTTTCTGTTGTTAACTCTTCCGAAGATAGGCTGAGCCTACAGTGAGAACTTTTAAAATGCCAAGGCACAGAATAACGACACTCTGTTGTCTGACAGCTTGCTTGTTTGATGCTTCCAAATTAAGGACAGGTTCTGTTAATTTGATATGGGGTCTGCTTTTTTGTCAGTTCTTCTTGCCTATGGAGGCTTTCTTGGATTTGCTCACATGCACAGTCTCAAGTGTTTCCTATGGAAAGAGTAGATCCCCTACTCAGATTAATGGAACATGTCTGCGTTGCAAGCATCTTGACAGTGGGCTTCCATCAGTTCTTCTTGCCTATGGGGGCTCGCTTGGGACTGTGCATGTGCTGCTTGAAAAGTGAGTTCGGGCAGGGGGGAAGGTGCCAAGCGAACTGAGCAATTTTATAAGCAGTGAGCCATGCATGGTTGGTCGCAAACAAACCTCCGTAAGTCTTTCATATTCCCTACAGTAGATATATTATGCTTTTCTACTGTTTCTGCTTTCTGGCAGTGCTCTGGTCCTAACCTGTCAGGTAAGTGGAGGAAGTCTGAAGAAGGTGTCCTTTTTGCTTTTAAATTAGTTTCCATGTTTTCCTATGTTTGATTCAATTTATACTGGCAATTCCATAGACAGGTGTGAAACTTCTAGAAACTTTGAAGCCTTTGTGAGGTTGAATGGAAACATATACAGAGCTTGCTTGCTTATGAAACCTAAATTTATTTTCCTGCTGTAATAGTGTGGATTGTATCGTTGCTTGCTTAGCATATAGATTGTTATCTGGCATTTTTATGATATATGTAGTGTGTGTTTCAGAAGTAAGAGCCAATCTATTTGGTGGCACTTACTTTCAGGTTGGAATATGTATCAGTTACCTGAGAGGATAGGTGAAAAAGTTGATCAGGGAGGGGGTTCTAGATACTAGAATCTCCAAACTAAATCAGAGGTTACTGGAATAAGGTAAGCAGTAATTCGTGAGTGATGCAGGTCATGAGTATTCTTCTTAAGTTATGTTAGATCCTCCAAATTGTTATTATATTTATTTATATCACACCTTTTCCCCAAAATCCAGAGTCAGATGTTGGGCTGCAGCTCCCATTGTTCCTCACATTGCCTTTGCTCACTAGGAGTGTTGAATAGTTCAATAACATCTCTAGTGCTGTTGCTTGGCTTACGAAATAAATAATCATATTTTCATACTGTACATTCTGAACAAGTATGGTCTAGTAATTAAAAGCATTTCAGTCATTCCATACATGAAGATGTTAGGATTGTCCTTGCCAAGTGCTCCCTAAAATGTCAAATTTCCATATTTTTCCAACACCACCCCCCTCCAGCTTTTCCCTACAGGTCAATCCCCTTTTTTAGTTCTAGATTAAGCCCAGAATATATGTTGGCAACTAGTACTTTCTGTTATCTCCCACAAATCAAAATCATGGAATATTAACCCTAGTTTTCTATGCCACGTTAGCACATCAGAGAAATTACAAACAGAATAAAAACTGAGAATGAGGAGGAAGGAAAGCTGGATAGACCTAGAAAGGCAAACAAATAGCAGCACCCAACAACCTGCAGATACTAGTTCAGTTCTGTACTGAAATGGTTTCTGCAGAAATACTTACTTGTTCTAATCAGTTCTGCCTGATTTTGAACTAGGGGTGCTATAACAGCAAGAACTAGCATGGTCTGTTTGCTAAGAGATTGAACATTAATAATTTCTCTGGCACTTACCAGTATAGAAAATAACTGCCAGTTCTTTTATCTTCACAATACTAAGTTAATGTTTTACTGCTTCAGTGAAAACCACTGAATTTCATGACACAGCAGGGATCTGAAACTTGGGTACCTATATGGATGCACTGTTTTTTGTGTAAGTCGTATTGACCTGAGTGTAATTTATTTCACACTGTAGGTCTTCAGTGCTGAATCCCAGTACTCTTTTCCAACATCCTTTTGACTAAGAAATGTTCTACTTTAGAAGTCATCTTTGGATTTAAAGTTATGGTTCAGTCAAATAGGCGTCTCATCCTGTTTAAACATCAAGAGATTTGTTTAAATCACTATGTGAGATTTACCCAGAGCCTTGGAAAGCTTACTTTAAGGGACTAAACTCCCACAATCTCCTAGCTCTCATGCCCATTGGTTGGAGATTTGGGGTGGTACATTCCTCCAAAGTAAGTTTTCTATCCCTGTGTTACTGTGGCCCAGGCCTATCCGGAGATAGCACTTGATATTGTTTTTGATATCAAACCATTCGGCCTTCCTCTGCCACCCTGCTTTACGTGTTTGCGAGGCCTCTGGACATTCCTTTCTCCACCTAGGCAGGCCGGACTGAGCTGGTTCGTCGCTTCAGGGACCTCTCTGGCAAACACCCTTTTGCTTATGCGTGATACTAACAAAGGCACCCCTGCCCCGAGCAGGTAGCCGCACAAAGCTGTACTAAGTGCTCTGCATTTGCGTACTGGCTACACTATTGTTAATCAGCACTAAGCCCATCATGCTAAACTCTGACCTTTCCAAGGCTTTGTTCCACTCTCAACTCGCATTGTTCTCACCAAGTAAGATATGGCCTGCGGTCACAATTCACCCTATATAACCCCCCCCCCCGATTCCGAGACCACCTCGGATCGCTTCTGAGTTCCATCCAGCCTTGCTGCCGCTGTGTCTGGCAAGCCATGCCCTCAGTCCCACGTACTGAGACTCCATATCCACGAACTCAATCTTCATTTCTCTTCAGGACTACGAGACAGGTGTCGTATCACCCATTTCCCCCAAAAATCCCTATTTCCAATACTTCAGTTAGTTGTGTGATTGTCGTGTCTTTACTATTTGTCTGTCCTTTAATAAAACATCTTTTTTGCAATTTTAAAACCGTCTACCTGCTTGACTGACCTGACCCCATAGATGCTGGGTTGCAAGATCCTGCTAAGTTACTTTGCCTCTCGCTAGCTTTAGTGAATGCTCCTGCTAATTTTCCCCAAAGTTGCGTATTGTGGTTTGGTTATTTGGGCGTCCCTCCCGGGAGCCCCAGAGAACAGGGTAACACCTGGATTTATATCCCATTTCAAACACATAAATCAATAGTAATTTGTTGCTGCTTTGTCTCTCTTTCTGGGATTCAAAGATCTATTACATTAATATTTCCTTAATGTGCACTATGCTATCTTGTTTTTTCTTTAGGCTGTTTATGAAATTGTCTCCAGACTGCTTTTGGTCCCCTTAGCTCTTTATCTCTTTCTCTCAGCTCTGACTCCTACAACTATCTTCTTTTTAGTCTCTACATTCTGGCCTGTTATCTTATTTGTTTCCTTCTCTTTGGCAACTTTGTTACAAAATTTGTCAAGGAACTGGTGCCAGCATCTTCAGTGTGAGCAGTCAAAATAATATGGGGAGCGCTCCCTTACTGTGACCTCCATTTGTGTGAATGCAGGATCACTCAGAGCATTGCATCCCATTATTGTCAGTGGACACAAGATGCATATAAGCATGCACACTTGGTATCCATTGATTATAATGGGGCTCAAGCATTCGCGTTGTTTTATGTGGACGTTCCTTGAACAGAACCTCTGTATATACAGAGGGTGTGCTATAGTGGAAAATTTATGACTACACAGGAGTTCATGCAGTAGAAGGGCTCACAAGTAATAATGAACAGACTATTTTTAGCCTTTTTACTTATTTATTATATAAAACAACATGCAACAATGACAGGAACAAAAAACCAGTGAAATTCATGAAAAAATTGTGTTGAATATTTTGCTAACGGTGCAGAAGGCCTCTGAAGTGGATTTCTGCTTTCAAAGTTCAGCTTAGAGAGAAAGGTTTTCGTTGTCAGAATTCTACCAACAAGAAACAGACATTAGCTAGTTTAGGCCTATCTCAAAAAGCTGGTCAGCAGTTGTCCTTGTCCCAAATACATTGCATTTACCAGTTCTTGTTTTAAAAATAAATGCTTATGGCACTGAACAGACTTAACAATCCTACCTGTGCTGAGGTTATGTCTCCATTAGCTAGCCTTGCACTGTCTCTTCAGTAGTCATTTTAGATAAAGTTGCTGTCCCAATGCAAGGTCTAGTTCTAATTTTTTAACGACTGGACTAACTGCATATGCTATATGTCAAGTGAGGATGTAGTTTTCACACATCTGATACAGTGGGCTATTGTCAATAAAGGCTTATCTCACAACAAATCTGTTAGGTTTTCAGGTGCTGCAAGAGAGACACATGCACACTGTAAATTACTAAAATGCCATCTACTCTGGAATAGGCGTCTAACATTTGATTAGAGATGCCTTATTTGAAATGCGTGCTTGAATATTTTATTTATTTCTTCTAGCCTGGAAGTGATGAAGGAGCCAGTTTCAACAAACTGTGCCCATATCTTTTGCAGGTAAGCCGTCTCTTCAAATTCTCAGGCTTGGATAGATAAGTGAAAGAGTAAACTACACTCTTTGGATGGTTAGTGTTAATCCCCAGCATGTCTAGTTAGAATACTTTGCACAGAACTGAAAAGAATTCAGCCAGACATACTGGGGAGCCACAGGCATTGTAGATAGGTTAGGTGAGCCAGTGGTTATGAGACAACTATTTAAAATATGAAGAAGATTTGAACCACTGATTATTACAGGCTGAGTATCCCTTATCTGAAATGCTGGGGGCAAGAGATATTTTGGATTTTATTTATTTATTTTTATTTTGGAATATTTGCATATGCATAATGAGATTATATACCATTCTTTCAACACAGAGTCTGTTCTTTCATCAGTTCTTCTCCTCTTGCGCTCTTACTGTAGAGAACATGAGAAATTATGGAGGCTTGGTTGGGAACACATATGCTCGTTGCCTGGTCAGCTTGGTGCCATTTTCCCCCTTCTCAGCTTGCTTTAGACGGTGTGCAAAGCAAGCTGAAAGGGGAAAAGGGCACCAAGCTGACAGGGAGGCTTTGCAAGCAGCATATGTGTGTGGTCCTAAGCAAGCTGCCATAATTCCCTCATGTTCCCTACAGGAAGAAGACTGGGTTCTGGTTTTCAAAAGTTTAGGATTTTGGAGCATTTTGGATTTTTGTATAAGA
Organism: Ctenosaura bakeri; assembly: GCA_948474755.1. Taxonomy (NCBI): domain Eukaryota; kingdom Metazoa; phylum Chordata; class Lepidosauria; order Squamata; family Iguanidae; genus Ctenosaura; species Ctenosaura bakeri. The sequence continues at coordinate 42,075 of CAOLHI010005609.1, forward strand.
GATATTCAACTGATATAAGCTTCTCCACATTTAAGGACCTAGTCTCTAATATTTGTAACACTTTTCCAAAGTAGGAGGTTCTGCTGGTTCTGCTATAGTGGTGAATTTTATGGTCTTATTTGTAGGGTAGATGACCACTTAAATTGAAAGTCATCCTCTATTGATACCTATTGCCACTCAATTTCTGTTATGAGAGTCTTTCTCTTTGATGTTGGAATGGTGTCTCTTTGGTGTTGGAATGGTGTAAGGAGAATGGTTATTGTCACATATGTAAAGTTGTGAGATCGCTATTGAATTCTTGAAGTACATTTATTCAGAACTACCTAAAATTAGAAATCAAAGTATATCTCCTGATTTTCTCTTTTTGACATATATTTGAGAACTATAAGAAAGATACACTATTTTTCTGAATGTTGCTGCTCATAGGCAATACATTGTTTGGCAATTACTAGAATCATTTTGTATATTTGGTAGTAAAATACTTGAGAAAATTATATTTCCCTGCATACAAATTCATTCATCAAACATACCTACTTAAAAGCGTGATGAAACCAGGTTCTTGTTTTACTTGCTGTGACATTCTTATCTCTTATGTCAACAGTCTTCCCCTCCACAAATGATTTAGTAAGCCTGAAGGATCAAGTACAGAACTACAAGGTCAGAGCGTATTTTCTGCTGTAGGAAGGTCTCAAGAGAAGCAAAAGAAATCACTCTAGGGGAAGTGCAACATTTTTGATACATCATTGGCTCCTTTGAGGCCCAGTTTTGAGGCACAGACTGGAGGAGCACATCCTTCATGGCCTTGAAACTGTTTTGTACACTTGGTTGTGGGATAGCAGTGCTAGTGCTGCTTGATCTAGGCTGACTTTCACAAATGTAACATTATGAAACCAGGAAATTTGGTAAGCTCCTCCTACTCTGCAGCCTCTTCACAGAAAAGCTGGTATTTCAGTAAAAGTTTTAGCAACTTATAATTCTTGTTTACCTTCTTTCCTAGGTTTTGCACATTGAAGCTCCTTAGGCAGAAGAAAGGTGTAACACAGTGTCCACTTTGCAATGCCAAGGTTACCAAAAGGTAAATTTCTCAAGGTCAGATTTAATATTAGCAGTGTGAAGAACAATGGGATGAAGCAGCTTTGTACAGAGCATGCCTGCCCTTAGAAGGGGAATGGTGCTGGTAGTTAGCTTAGTGATCTTAATGTCAGAGATAATGCATGGCTACAGAAGTGGGTTATGGGAGGAGTACCAGTTTATAACCCCAAGGAGGCTTGTGAGGAATTCTCTCCCACATTCAAAGAGACAGTTTCTGATACAAGAAGTACTGGAAGGACAAGGTGGTACAATAGGATGATGAGTGCTCAGACCATTGTGTAGCCTAGCTTTTGCTTACCAAATTTCCCCTATCATATCCACTAGACCAGTAATTCTTGAACTTTGTACCTCCATGTATTTTGGGCATCTACTCCCAGTTGAGGCTTCTGAGAGATAAGTCCAAAACATCTGGAACAGCAGAGATTAAGACCTACTGTGTTAGACTATCACTCACAGCTCTCCTCAGCCAACCAGACAAGTGAGTGTACTGGTTAGGATATTGGGAGTTATGGACAAACACATCTTGGTGACACCTAGTTGGTGAAGGCTAATGTGATGCATTGCTGCCTCTTTGAAAAATGGGTGTCCTAAAAAGAATTACCAGGAGCACTGTTGTTTAAAGCATAACCAGCTGTTTTGATGCGAAAGGCCCCTCAGATTAAACGAGCATGAAACAGTGAGTGCAATGCCTACTGTCTCTTGGGCTGTTCTAAAGTGAGTAATTCTTTAATTAGACAAAAGGCTACAGTCTACTCCTTAGAAACCTTTATTATTGTCTTCCTTGTTCCATTTCCATAGGCCTCCCTCTGAGCTTAGTTACTCAGGGAACTATTGAGAAAATTGCACATTTTTTCCTCTTGACTACACATCTGCTGTTCACTTGTTTATTTCAGAAGTCTAAGGGAAGATGTCCGATTTAAGCAAGTAATCAAAGCGGTGCTAGAAACCATCCATGCTTTTGAGTGCGATACAGGGCTCAAGTGTAGGTATTATGTTTTTCCATGAACTCCATCAAGGTTTGGCTGGGTAGGGGGGAGCAATCTGGATGCATGAGAATTTCTTTCACAATCCTCCTTCTTATGTATAGATTTCCATGATTTGTCATCTGAACTTGATAACCAGATTATGAGTCAAAGGGAGTTATATGCCTTGTCTTGAGCCCATTTGCAAAAAGGCTGGATAATAAGTATAAATAAATAAATAATAGATTACTGACCATACAATCTTATTATGTCTTTGTATCTCATCTCAGTTGGAAAGATATCTGTAACATCTGAAGTCCCTCTTCCAGACACCCTGTTAAAGGAAAGATGAATAGGGCAAGATGGTGAGGGGTGGAGTTCACTTTATATCTGTGCATCTCAAGTTTGTCTTGAAACTGAATAAAACCTGAGTCTGCTTTGCAACTTTGCTTGCTTTGCTTGAATTTAAATCATTCTTATATGGCACTCGAAACTTCTTGCCCCAGGTTTTAATACAATGCAAAATATGTCTTTTCAGATGTTTTGATCACCTTTTTTTGCTGGATTTTATGTGCAGCAAATTTCAAATTTTATAATTTAAATATTAATTTATATTTATACATTTTAAGTTAGTTACAATTTTTGGTCCTGGACTCTACAAGTTTATATTTATACATCGAAACACTGGAAACAAAATAAGATACTGGTTATAGAACCCAAGATTTATCCTTGCAGCCCATGTTTGGGGGAATATAAACCTATTTGCCAAGATCCTCATTCACTGTTAAACGCACAGAATTTGGTGTTTGTATGTGTTTTTTGCTTTTACTTCATTTCAGCTTTTATACCCCTTCAGCTATCAGAATTCATTTTTTTGTCATGTCCTGCTCTCATGGTATGCTGGTAAAGGATAGTGGGTACTGTGGTCTAGCACTTGCGGAGATTACCTAAAGCAGACTTCCCCAACCCGGCAATCAAAATCTTTTGGCTCTGTTTCTCTGGTAGGATCTAATTTGTGTATAAATCTACAAGACCAAAACCTTTGTAGAGATGTGTTCCACTTAGACCAGCATAGTCTATGAATTTTGTTAAACTATTGCCACTACTATGCTTCAGAGTGAGATGGAGATTTGCAGCTTGCCTGTATTGTTGTTCTCAGTTTCAGATGATCAGTGTTTCCCCAGGGAAGACACAGAAGCCACTTCTACTGCAGTCCTGTGGAAGGAACAGCAGGTTGTTGACTGTAAAGGCTACAGGGACAGACTGAAAAGAGTGAAAGAAGTTAAAAAGGGAAATACTAACTTGGTAACAGCATTTTCTCCTGTTTCCTATCTACTTTGCTTGTTTATAGCATTTATACCCTGTTGTGCAACTGGAAGAACTCAGAGTGGCTTACATATCAATAAAGACAATCAAGATAGCCCTTACCCTCAGGCTTGCACTCTTAAGACAGGGGCCATTTCCACACTACAATCTTATAGCATGATTATTCCACTTTCAACATCCTATGGTATCCTGGGGTTTGCAATTTAGGAAGGGGCCGGCTGGCCCCTCCCTAAACTGCAAAACCCAGGATTTCATAGGATGTTGAAAGTAGAATAATTATGCTATAAGAGTGTAGTGCAGAAATGTCCAGGGATAGGAATCATGTGGCCCTCCAGGTGTTGTTCAGCTGTATATTCCAACAGCCTTAGTCAGCAAAGCCAATGGTCAGTGCTGGGATCGGCAGTCTGGCAACACCTAGAGATTTGCATTATTCCCACCCCTACTCTAAGAAGACATAGTATGAAAAGAATAGGGAGAGAAAACATTGCTGCCCTCCGCAACAGATTTATTTTAATTTCATAGATTAGCACTTGAGTTGGACTCCTCAGCTACAGAAAAGTGCTAGTATATAATCTTTCCCTTTAGCATAATTATTTATCTTTAAGAAGTGTCTGAATGAAAGTTATATTTGTTGTTTTGGAGTATCAAAGCTATAATGCATTTTAATAGTCATTGAAATTGCTGCTGTGGGATATTTTTCCCAGTAATGCATAGCAGGAAAGCTTCAATGAGAAATTGTTTTAAAAAAACGAGAGAGCAACTGCAGAATAAACCATTGGTCTGTTAAAATGAAATGGCCTTGGCATTGCAGTCACCTTCAAGAAACTGGAAAATAAGAATACTCTGGTCACTGCAGTTATTCCTTCTGTTTCCCCACCCGAATGTCTTCTACTGGTTTCTGACCTGCTTTGAAATAAGATTATGGAGCTTGCTGGTGGCTTATCATGGATCAGTTGCCTTAATATATCAAAGCTGAATTAAAATAGAAGAAACCAAACAGAAGAGGGCTGAAGCAGGCAGTAGGAGACATAAGAAAGGAGTAATGTTTCAGTAACCTTGAGTGATTTAGAGTGTATGGCAAAAAATCATATGCTGAAGGTTTGGAAAACAAAGTTAGACTAGTTTGGTAGGTTAACAGAAAGTCTCTCAGGTGAGCTTGAGGTATGAGGAGGAAGCAGCTTGTATATGGGTGTCAAAAGGCTGGCTTGGAGACCTACTGAAACCTAAAGAGTAAATAAATGAGTTATTAAAGGTGGGGAGGGCTCTACAACTTCTTTGCTTCCCTAAAAAAAGAATCACTGAGTAATACTACTTCTATTAATGGTCAGTGCAATAGTGGACCCAGCAGGAATGAGCTAACTTCCATTTATGGTCTTCTTGACAGTTGCCCTGGGCTCTCAGGTTAGGGCCTTCTTGGTGGCTGCTTCAAAGCTCTGGAACTTTTTAGAGGGGGTCTTAAGATGGCCTTTCCTTGTTTTTCTGCTGGCAGGCAGGCTTTTTTTTATTTATTCTGACAGGCTTTTTGAGAAATGAATGTATTTTAAAAAAGACTTTTAATAGAGTGCTGTACTGGTTTTAATTGCATTGTTTTTTTAATCTGCTTTTTATCATTTTAATTATGTTTTCAATTGTTTTAAATATTATTATTGATAGTTTAATTCCTTTCTAATGTTGGCTTTTTCTATGTTTTAACTGTATTGTGCAAGGTGTCTGAAAATTATAATTTCAATTGTATATAGAATTGAAATTATAAAGATAATTTTTGGACACCATGTATTTGTTTTAATTTGAAAGCTGCCTTGAGAAAAGGGCAGGATATGAATAAAATAATGATGATAGTAATTACTCCCCCACCTCTCAATCTGAGGAGATAGGGCCAAAATATTTTTCTGGTTGTATCTAGGAAGAAAACATTTCTTCTGGGGTGAAATCCAGTGCCTAGGGTGGGAGAAGCACCAGAACCCCCACCATCTGCTTGCTCTCCATGGTAACTCTGTTCCTGCACCACAGGGCTTCTCCCTTTAACAGCTTCCAGTCATCCATACCATGAAAGCTACAACTGGTAGAAAAAGAATGTGCAGCAGCTGTCTGACACAACAGGGATCCAATGCACCAAGAGTTCTGTGACCCATTTTGCCCACTGCTGCTCTAGCAGTTCCCCAATTCCTTCCCCTCATTTTTGTCGTCACCCTTTCTTGAGCATTAATGCTAGACACATCATTGGCTTCAGTTGTCTCACAAGAAGTTAAATTCTAAGCACAGCACTCACTCTAACCTGTTTCTGTGAGCCCTTTGCATAACTCCACTTAGCCCATGATAGGAAGACATTTGCTACCCTTTTGGCGAGTTCTTGAAATTCGTATCCTCCAACTCTTATACTCTCTAATTTCACTCCATTCCTAAGGGCAGATTCTCCTGTACACCTGGCCAAAAGTGTTTGGTCTGATGGATACCAGAACTATCGACACCATTCAGCATGTTCTCCGTGTCAGGGCTTGAGGTGACTACCCATGTGGAAAGTTGCCTAGAGTGTCCAAAAGAATTGAACCCAGTGGGCAATATTGTACTTCAGCTTTGTCAGCAAATATTTTAAAGTGAAAAGATTCAGGATGGAAAGATTGAAATCAATAGCTGATTTCCTGGCCTTTACAGATTTCAATGAAATCCAGTATTATCAATATAGGACCCTGCTCTTTAGTTTTTCTCAGTTCCTAGTGTTCACCAAATTCCTGTTGCCCTTGGAAGGTCATTTAATATCCTCAGAAGTACATTTCTACTCCAGTGTGGACAAACTGTTCCTCAAACTGTTGTCAATGCCGAGGGAGTAAAGCATCATCATTACTTGTCTGTGCCACCACAGTTTGCTTGTGAACAAGGACAAGAGCTCACTCATGCTGAGACAGTCTCCCTCACCTTGGGTAATGATCAACACAACCAAATCCTCCCGTGAGAGAATTTTTCTCTCACAGGATTTTTGGGTCAAGTGTTTTCTCTCAGTTCAGCACATCTTTGTGTGAAAAAGATGCTGCTTGTGTGTCTGGCCCTCTCCTGGGTTGAAGATCTTGGTTATTGATTTGGTGCCCTGGATACGCTTTCTTTCTTGCTCCTTCTTGCTACCATTGCCCACAGCAATCTGGAACTCTGAAATTGTCTTGTGGGCCCCAACTCCAGTTCTAGGGTCCTTCCGCTGATGAAGTGACAAGAGATTCCCCATTTGTAAACCAATTAGATCACAACTGATTTCAGCCTGTCAAAGTGGGGCCTGCTGCAGGGGGTCACGAACCTTGGAGAGAGAGAGCTTCATGTTGATCAGTTGGCTCAGATTCATGACAGCCTGCCCAGGCTTTCTGTTCCTTGCCTCATTTGTGTCAGCAAAAAACATGCTGCTTTACATGAGAAACATCACTGAGAAATTTAAACTCATCCAGCAGAGCAGTTCTGATTTGATGCTCTCCAATCAGAGATAAGTCTCCTTCTCTGTTGGACAGAGATTCATTTGTTAACACATCCATATATGTGAAAAGGAAATATAGAGGAGGCCAATTTGTTGAGTAGGAGGTGAGAAACTGCAGCAACAGGCAAGTCCTGGGGTTCTACGCTAGGTATCTGAACCCTTATACAGATATTGAAGGTGCCTTGCTGCCTCTGTGGCCACCAGAGCTTCTCTATATTGTTTCTCCTGCTACAGAAGGAACAGGCCTTGAGAGATGAAATGATTACAGTTACATCCAGGCAGCATATCCACACTGACTTCAGTGGTCATGATTTTTAGTTCTGCAGCAGCTTAGCATCTCCCCTCCATGGATGCTGCTGACTTATCTGGATCTGCTGACCCAGGTGCTCACACGAGTCATCCCGTCTACCTTCATCAGGCATTGTAGGATGGAATAGTATGCTTTGGCTGAAGTGTTGTTTGGCTGCTCATATTCTGTTAAGTCACCTACTCCTTCCATAATTATAGTCCATTGTGTCTGCCCCTCCACTGACCAAGAGTGAAATGTTGAACAACATGATGTCTTTCTAATCAGTAGAAAGTAGACTGGGAGTCCCACATGTTCTTTGCTTTTTCTTCTATGAATAAGGACAAGGGTTATTCCAGTTTCCAAGTTTGCTTGGCAGACCATTTAGTTATGGCCTCCCTGTGTTTCTTCCATGTCCTTTGTTGTTCTGGTGCACATTATTTTCTTTGAGCTACAGCTGGCTCTACCACTGAAATCAACCTCTTTGACTAGAAGGGAGCATCCTTCCCTTGTATAAAACTAGAAAAAAGTTTTGTCCCTGCCTCTTCAGATTGGCAGTTAACCCATTTCCACTGTGTTCACTCTCTACTGGCTAGAAGGATATTTCATGGTAGGTACCTTATTACTCACTCCCATTACTCAGAGTAGAGTATTATCTGTTCTAGGCTACTGCTTATAACCAAAGTTTCTTTGCAGATCCATAAAATGTGTCTGTCTCAGCTTGCAAGAGAGAGCGTGCAGTTCCGCGACAAGAAATATTAAAGTATTCTTTGGCTAAAAAACCTCAACTTTGTGAACACAGGGTCCTAATGGGAAAATGCTACCGGGCTGAATGCAATTATCTCTAGGCTTCCAATTATATCTGTGTGTCCTTTGGCAGGGTGAGAGCTCTAACTTGCCAGTGGGAAATGGAACTAACAAAAGATACTCCCTGAGAAGAAAAAACAGTCCCAATAAAACTGTTGTCCTTGAAGTTGGTAAGCATCTGAGCAAACTGCTTCATTTAGAATAACTGTGGCCTTACAGTAATTCTTCTGTCCTATATCTTCTACTGTTCAGGTGATCATCCAGACAGGGTATTACTACCTGTAACTCATTTTGTGTGTTGTGGTCTTTAACCACCCTTTTCCCCCAGTAGTTCTACCTTACACTCTTTAGACTTATAACAGTTTTGTCACTGTGTAAAGAAAATGGAAAATCTTGGTATATCTTTGCAGAAGTTTTGCTTTACTGTCTTAGCTTGCAACAAAGTCAGTATGCATAGATGAACAGTGATTTGAACTTCAGTCTACCACATCCAAACCCAGCATTCTAGTCATTATGCTACACTGGCTTTTAATTTATTGTCTGTGGCTATGCTGTGAGCTTGTTACTTGAATTCCCATCCAGTCCTGTCTGTTAGGCTGCTCCCTCCCATCCTTAAGCTGATTTGATTTTCCTTCTGTAGTTCACATTCTGTACCATACTTGCCTGTTTTGATCCCTGATCAAGTATACTGTTTACATTTCTTTAAGCTCCCTGTCACCAGATGTCCTTTATTTAAATGTTGTTTACAGCACAATTGCTGGTCTGGTCAATCTGAATTTGATGGAATAGTAGGGGGGCGGGGAAGGCTATACTCTGAAGGATACTGGACCTACTGTATCTCTAGTCAGAATGTGCTAATTGGGGCTTTTGAATTCCCTTTCTGTTAGGAATTCTAACTGTAAACCTTGTTCATTTAAGGATCAGACTCATCTGAAGATGCCTATAAGAAGACAACTACAGTCAAGTGGTAAATGGAGCTATCACTTCATATTTGTAGTGTTTATTATTTTCTCTGTTGTATCTTTGGGGAGATCACATAAAGAGACAAACTCTTTAGTATTACTAGTGGTCCTTTAGATTAGTGAAGTGCAGAGTAAGGTGAGGGAAATCTCTAGAGAAAGTCTAAGGTGAACAACATCCTACAGAAATAAGTGTTCTGAAGAAGAATGAAATACTGCTTTATGTGATCCTTCTTGCTGAGTTTTAAGCTTCTGCATGAAATGTCCAGTTCTCCTTCACTTCCCTTCCCTGGGCTGTTCATGAAAATGTGGAAGAAGAGAAAAGGAATGTTGGGTAATATTGCTTAAGAAGTGTGATTTCACTGGAGGGCCACCAGCTCCAGATCTCTATGAACTTCAGCCTCAGTACCTGTGAGGTGACAGGTGAATGATCTGTTGGTTTTTATGTACACTTGTAAATGTAGCTCAGAGAAAATAATACCATGTTAATTAAATGCAAAAAGTGGCATTCATTTCTGCTGTTTAATTGTAGCTATTTGTTCAGTAAGAGGATTTGAACCACTTCAGGTCTGGGGCCAGTACAGACACAGAAAGAAAGCTTGTTTTCTTATAGATAAGAAACTTGAGCTCATATATGAAGGTAGAGACTTAATGCTTCCATTTCTGGTTGGATACAAGCCAGCTTTATTTATTTGGAGTCCTGGTGGCACAGTGGTTAAATGCCAGTACTGCAAGCCACAAGGTTGTGAGTTCGATCTTGTCAGGCTCCAAAGTTTACTGAGCCTTCCATCCTTCCATAGGTAGGTAAAATGAGTACCCAGCTTGTTGGGGGCATGTATAGAAAAAATGTATCGAAATACATGCTATTTGTAAGTTGTTCGCCGCCTCGATCCATATGGAGAGGTGGAATACAAATAGATGATGATGATGATGATAATTAATAATAATAATAATTTGACTTGGCTTAATGTAAACTAAAATTTCTGTTTTGCCACCCTAAATACCTGATAGTAACATCTAATACTGCAAAAGAAAATGCATTCTACTATGATAAAGAGAAGGCCCCAAAATGTACCAAGTTACAACTAACTTTAATCAAACCTTTCTCTAATTGTGATACCTATGATAGAGTAATTATTTTTGTTACTGTTCTCATGGCATTTCTGTTGGGAAGTTAAACTTTGCCAAATGTCCAAGCTTCCCCCAGATCCCTAGGAATAACTTATGGAGATTGTTGTCTTTGCTTTTCTGTTTTTGTCACTTAAGTAGGATGTTGAACTCATCCAAAACCCATGGGACCATTCATGACTAACTTGTCCTGTTGATTTCAATGGGACTTAAATTCAACTGATTTAGCCTGGATCCCATTGTTCATAGTATGGCCTTAGGCAAACTGTTCTTTTTGAATCCCGTCTTCAGAGTTTTTCAGTTATATTAAGAGGCTGTAATGCTAATCAAAATATGCTTCACCCTACAGTTGTTGACCGGGATGCTGAGTAGGAAGATATCCTTGAGATGAAATAACACCGAAATAAAGTCTGCATAGTATTGAATCAGAGGGCTAGAAAGAAGGATAGTGGAGTAGGTAGAGGTGAGGGAGAGATGTAGAACTGAAGAAAGACGGGCTGAAGAGGAGAGTGCAGGTGACAATAACTCATACATGAAGCTTAGAGCCAATGTTCTGAGTACTAACAATGGGAAAAGAACCAAGGAGATACTTAGGTTAGTGAGGCATTGTGGGAACTAATGTTTTTATGAGGATTTGCTCTAACCCATAGGGTCAACTAGCATTATTTAAGGCTGTGTTCTCTTTCTGTGTTCTGTTGTGTGTTAAAATTTGACCCTGCTGCTCATATGGTGTAGGAATAGAGAACAAATCCAATATGGCATTGCACATGCATGCTAGCATAGTTAGAAATGTTTGAACTAGATCAGAAAAGGCAATTGTAGCTCTATGGTGAGTCAATGAGACCTTTGCCTCTTTGTCTCCCAGCTGAAGCATTTTTAGCAGATTTTTCTTCTTGGCACAGCCTTTGGTGCATGAAACCTTAACGTCTTCCGTATGGCAGTCTGTTTAGGGAGTTGTACAGCCACGCTTTGTTGTTTTGAAATGTTGGAATTGTCAATACCAGCATACCTTACTTAACAAAGCCTCTAACAAAAAAGCTGCATTTTACAAAGTCTTTTTACAGCTATCAAGCCCCTCATTTTCCCCTTGCTTTCTGCCCTAGCTGTATGTTTTTTTTAGCAGCATTGGCATTGAGAGGATGGTGAAGGAGGCCTGAAGAAACATAGACTTGTGGTGTTGGGTTACAGTAGCAGGAAAGCTTCTGCTGAGAAAGACCGGGATTCTAATGTACTGTTCCTAGCTACAGCAGGCAAAGTATACAGCAATTACCTCTAGAATTCATGGAGCATATATAAAAATATATATATAAAATCAAACACAGATATGCATTTTCATACTAAAATGGAAATTTTAAGAAAAGTAGAAGCTGGAGGAAAAAACCTCATCCCTGGATGTGTTTTGGAAGAAGATTTCAGGTAGTCTCCAGAAGGTTCAACATGGTTTAGCTTACTTATTCAAGGCTTACTTGGCCTGGTTGTTTCATTTCTCATGTGCATTTTGTGATAGTAATAAGTAGGCCTTATTACTCCATGTGGAGCCCCAAAAAGATAACCCGCTGGAGGCAACTGCCCACAGAAGTGATTGTGTCTCTATATCCCAGTCCAGATACACTCATAAGCTGCTAATGAGATACATCTGAGTACACCACAGCAGTCTTAACCACTTGGCAAGATTGCTGTTACAGGCATATCATTTCAAGAGCCAGCCTGTCACATCAAGTATAGCAAAGACATAGCAGAGGAAGGAAGGAGGAAAAAGTGACACAGTTCTTTTCTCTGCATCTCTGGTGCTGCTTCTACTGCTCTGCTATTGCGATTAGCTGATTTCCTTAGCTGTCCTCTGTATGTCTCACCCTGTCCTCAGAGGTGGGCCATCTGTGTGATGGCTGGCTCAGTCCCCAACTGCTTGGTGAAGCAGTGCAGAAGGCAGGCATTTTTCCTAGGTAGCCTGGCTTTGTTTGGCATCTTCAGAACTTAGGGTGAGATCTACCAATGAATAGAAACTGGAACACCTTTTCTCACTTGGGAGATGCCATATGCTTTTCTTCCCTTTTCTTGTAAACTTTTTCTCATTTCTGCGTTCTTGAAAACTTGGTAGAATGGAAGGGCGAGGCAGTGTTGTTCAGTCTGTTGACATTATCTTCCTCAAGTGATCAGCTGGAGACAGGAGGGCATTCCCAAAGTGACTGACTTAAAACTAGTTCCTAGTCTAAACTCTAAGGGATCTCTTTGCTAACTGGTTCTCTTCTGGATTGCCTGGTTTATATGATGGCCTTAAGTAAGCTTTTCTCTCTCAATTCCATCTCCAGGGTTCTTCAGTTATATTAATAGGCTATAACATGAATCAAAATATGCTCCCCCTGCAGAGGGTAGGAGCAGGGCTAATGTGATGAAATTACAGGAGAATAGATTTTAATTGAACATTAGGCGGTAAGAGCGGTTCGGCAACGGAACCAATTACCATCCTAGAGAGATGGTGGGGTCTTTTTCTCTGGATGCCCTCAAAAAGAGGCTGGACAGCTACCTGCTGGGAATGTTTGAGCTGGAGATCCTACACTGTGTGAGGTCGTCGACTTGATGGCCCATGGTAGCCCTTCCAGTTCTGTGAGTCAGTGATTCTCTTCCTACCTTTCATTACCAGTACCGGAAATATAAAAGTGTTACACCAGTGTCCTATTGTTTGCTCTCGCTTCTTTTTAGAATTTGACTGTGATTTAAGACTGAGACTGATTTTAAGAATAATTCCTTTGATCACCTGGGCATTTGTTTTTACTCTTCTCCACAGTGTGGCTATCAGAAAAAAACCTCTGTCTCACGTTGGTGAAAGGTGTGCTGAGAATCAAAGCCCTTGTCAGATGGACCTTCCTGGATTGAGTGCTGAAGATGAAGCATTAAATATTCTAGGTATGAAGATTTTTGGACAAATGAAGTACTTAATTCAAGAGTCCAAATATCTTGGTATTAATTAACTGGATCTTTTGGCAACTCAAGGTAGTTCATTCATGTGCAGTTTAATGAAAATGGGCTAGCCTACTCTTCTAGGATCTTATGACATATTGAAACAATGGATAGGATTGTGGTCTTGGTTGGTTGGGGGTGAGATAAGTTAATTCCTATCTATTATAGGTCAAACTTGCTAGTCAGTGTATTCTTAGCTTATTGGTTTTCTGATATAGCCAGCAGTTAAAAAAGTTGTTGAGAAAGGCAGGATTTTTTATTTATTTAAATTAAATAATACTAATTTAAAATAAATATTTTTTTTAAAAATGGAGCAGTAGGATCCAGAAAGCTGTGTTTAGGTAATACCTGTGGACTTGAGGCCATATCAAATGGAATTTTCTAATTTAAAGAGCAAAACTTTCTCCGTACCTAACCTACAGCAATTGATATTTCCACCATTTCAAAATCTTTTTCTACATTGTATCAGTAGGAAAGGACAAAACCATTTGTCTTGTTTTCTATGAAGTTTGTATTTTTTCTAGTGTATGTTGGTTTTGCCATAGTTCCAGACTAGTTTGTGATTTTTTTAAAATTTTCTGCATTCATACACATTTTCCACGGAATATCATCTAATATACATATTATTTGCAAGTATTTTCCCATATGGCAAAGTGTGGAAAATGAAGGATAATCACTTTCTAGTTAATGTATTCATTTGAGAAGTGCAAATTGGGCAAATTTGTGCTAAGATATGAGCCAAAAATGTTTCAATCCATCTGTAGGAATGACTCTTTATAAATAATATTTTAGCCAGCTTATTATATTGCAGACCTCTATAGATATGCTTTGCAAGCAGTGAGAATACAGGAAATCCCTGCTTTTCACAACCCCATTATTTGATGAATTGCTCTTTCGATGCTTCCAATTTAAGGACAAGTTCCATTCATTCTGTGCGGGGTCCACTCTTTTGTCAGTTCTTCTTCCCTACAGAAGCTTACTCAGGACCGCTTGTATGCATGTGGGGTCCCAAATCATGCCTACAGAAAGAGTGGATCTCCTGGTTAAATTAATGAAACTTGTCTGTATTGCAAGCATTGCAACAGTGAGCTTCCATCAGTTCTTGACCTTGGAAGCTTACTTGGGACTGAGCATGTGCTACTTGCAAGGTGAGCTTGGATGGGGGAGGCACTGAGCTTGCTGAGAGACTTTACAAGCAGTATGCACATGTGTGGTTGGCCTCAAGTGAACCTCCATAAGTCCTTCATACTCCCTATAGTAGTTGGGTTCTACTTTTTGACATTCTCTACTTTTTGAATGTGCTCTGGTGCCTAATCTGTCAGATAAGCAGGAGAAGCCTGTAAAGGTGGCAGTTTGTCTTTGAGGTAAAAGTACTTTTTAAAAAAGACCTGCTACTTGCTATTTTGGAAAAGAATTTGTCAACAATAGTTGCCCGTCTACTTTTGCGAGAGTTTGGGGCACAGAACTCTCATGCAAGTGGAAAAACTGCAGATAACTCTCCCCTACACTCTCCTTCCTGTTCCCTTATCTTTTGCCCTGGTGTATGTGCTTTACTTCTCCGTGCCTTGGCAAAAAGCAAGGGAAATGGAGGGGAAAGGCATATGCACCTCTCCTCTATTCCCTTGCCTTTTGCCTGGGTATGCCTGCCTTCCTTCTCTGTGTCCAGGCCAAAGAGAAAGGAATGAGGGGAGGCATGTGTCACTTCCCCCATTTGCCTTTTGCGCCAGTGCATGTTCTGCGCACCTGGGCAAAAGGCAAGGAAATGGGAGGGAGAACACCATTCTTGGAAAAGGAAGGCGCTTTCCTCCTCTGTTCCCTTGCCTTTTGCCTGGGCATGCTTTCCTTCTTTCCCTGTACCCAGGCAAAAGGCAAGGGAATGCGGGAGAGGCATGCATACCTTCCCTCCATATTCCCTTGCCTTTTGCCCAGGTGTGGAGAATGTGCACCAAGGCAAAAGGGAATGGTATGAGGGGGAAGCACACACATGCCTTCCTTTGCCAGGCACACTTCTCACCCCTCTAATTCCATTGCCTTTTGCTCAGGTGCTGAATTGAAGGCACAGGTGCGCAACAAAAGGCAGAAGAATTGGAGGAAGAGAATTGGCGAGGGGAGCATACAAGCCTCATGAATAATCAAATTCATAAAGGTCAAACCCATGAAGGTGGAGGGAGGGCTGTATTCTGCATTGTAGGATTGGTTTATTTGATTTGCCACAAAAATTGAAATTTGCATTTCTAGTTTTTACATGGACCAAGGATCACACATAATTGGTTTTCATTTTGAATAAAAGTGGCCAGCCTAAGCCTGATTTGTTAGAAAACATATTTAATGTAACGCATAGCTTCACCGCTTATTCCAGTTGCTTAGGATAGATAGCTGTGAGTGGAGTTTCTGGGGAAAGAGTGAGCTAACACAAATAGGGGTAGAAAGGGGCAGAAGAGAGGGAGGAAAGTGCTAGAGATAAGACAGTCTCCTTCTTAAACTCTTTTGTTTTTAGATGCATGCAATTTCTCAGAAGAAAGAATGGGGAGTGTAGAATGCACTCCAGCTGGCATTGAGAATGTGGAAATTCCTTCAGAGAACCTTGTTGTGCAGAAGAACCAGCCTTTGTCTTTTCCAGATCCCTCCATGGAACAGCATGACACAAAACTTGAAGCCAGTTCCTTACAGCAGGATGGATCTTGCTGTTCATTCAGTATTGCACAGGTGGTTGGGGAAGCCAGAGGTCCCACTGCAGATAAGCAGGCAGGTGATGGCAGAGAAAGTGCTGGTGTTCTGCTGCCTGATGGAAGTGCACATGCACTCTGTGAAAACGAGGAAAACTTGCTACAGTCCCAGACTTCAGCTAACAGTCCTTTGAATCAAGTAACTGGGAAGAGACTGTTGCGGAGTATCCAGAAGGTCAGCGAATGGCTTTCCAGAAGCAAGGAGGTCCTTCCTCCTATCTCCTTACGGAATGTCCACCCTGAAGAAGTGCATCAGGATCTGAACCCTTGTATGTTGGATGCAGACTTCTGTGTCTCTCAGAAAACTGGACAGATAGAAGACCAGGGGCAGTTTACAATGTGTCATGGAGGTGATGGGCTTTTACCTAAACTGGTTTCCTCTAAGATTGAAGATAAAATATTTGGGAGAACATACAGGAGGGAACGTAAGTCAACTGCACTTCAGAATGAAAGGGACATAATCCATATCCAGGCAGAGGAATGCATTTCTGTCAACACAAAATCCTGTGAGACACCTAGGAAAAAAGCTTTAACACGAAAGAGGAAGGCCACATCAGAGCTGACACCTGATGACTTCATCAGAAAGCAAGATGTGAAAGAATGTAGAAAGAATCCTGTTGGGGATGATGGTGTTCCTTTGGAAGAACGTGACCAGACCTTTGCTGCTGTCAAAGATGGGCCTATTGCACACCAAAAAGATACTGAGTTGCCTGAAGAGTTTTCTATCAAGGAAGCTGTGTCCAGTTTGGAAGCCACTGGAAGTGGACAAGCTGTGAACATCTGCCATAAGTTGCCAGAATCAAACCTGAAAAATCCGAAGAGGAGACCAAACTCATTGTGTAAGAGAAGCAAACAACTGACTAGGCCACTTAGTCCATTGCAGTTTGTGGTAGATGGAAGTTCCATGTCCCCTGAACAGTCAAAAATACAGATAAAAGATGAGGCAAAAGAAGCAGACACAGGTCAGAGGCAGATTAGGCGAAGCAGGAGGCTTCAGTTGCTTACAGTAGACTCCTGGAGTGGGAACAAGGAATTTCAGCTGCAGCCAGAAGGAACGAGAGAAAAGAAGAAAGAGGTTGACAGAAAAAAGAAACAAGGCCATTCTCAAGCAGGAAATATGCCACCTCACTCTGTAACAGAAAATGATCCAAGTACATTGCAGAAAGGCCTGCCATGGTCTGATGCCAGCCCGATGGACATCGAAGATGATGGAAGTAAGGTTTGTGCTAACCCTTTAACCTCCCCTTGTGTGATAGGAGTCATAAAAGATCTGAGTGTTGAAGAAACTAAAGCGGACTGTAGTCCTTGTTTCATTGCTGCCACAGCTGTCTCCCAAGGCAATTGTTCACTCCTGCAGTTCCCTCCTACAGAGGTGAAGCAAATCATTTCTGATGAAGACAAGAGGTTCATAACTGGTCAATCTGAGAAGAATGCATTGTATGGTCAGACACAAGAGAGCAATGGGTCTTGCACAGGTGTTGTCACAGAAGCCCACAGTCCCCCTGATGATAAAGCTGCAGGAACAGTGGAGCTGAACCCAGAAACTGATGACAATGAACTAGATGCAGACTTTGTACAGAAGATATTCAGCGGCTGCAAACGCCAGTCATTCTTACTGCATCCAGATCCAGTGAAGGAGCCTGCTGATGAAATTCAGGGGGAGTTAAAAGTTGGCAGAGTAGAAGATGGCAGAGTTGACTATCTGGAGAAATTGACTCAAAATGAGGAAAGAAGAGAAGCTGCTGTCTGTGGGGCAAACAAAGACATCACTGTCCAAAGACTGGCAACCTCTGTCTCCAGTTTCCCTGAGCTTGAGAATAGAACTGAGAACCTCCAGCTTGCTTTGCAAGCTCCCTTGCCAGATCATCTATCCATGCCAGTGCAGTCAGTTGCCAAAATTGGAGAGGGCGGAAATCAGCTTCAAAGTCAAAAGCCCGCAACTGAAAGAAGAGTACCTCCAGAAATGAGAGAAAACACAAGCCCAAGTGGCAGTAGCAGAAGTCTGAGTGGAAATACAAGAAGTCCAAGTGTTTTGAGAAATGGCAACTTCCAAAGCTCCAGTTTAAGCCTGGTTAATGAGACACGTTCCGGTACAGACTACTTGCAACCAGAATCTGCAGGTGTTGAAAAGAAAGGGCTGACATTAAGCCCTCAGCCAGAATCAATGCAACTGTGTCCTGTAATTTGTCAGGCACCACTTCCTCAATTCAGCCATGTTGGGAAAAAAAGAAGTAGCATGGACCAAAAGCAATTGAATAGTGACATAGAGGAAGCAACAGATATCTCCAGTGTAGGTGTTCCTAGATGCTTGGTTCCTGGAGAAAATTTGGATCAGTGCACTGAGGAGGAGTCCCATGCCTTTCCCCTTTCGTTGGAAACCCCAGAGGGCTTGCTAGACCTGGCCCTCACAAGCAAAGAGGGCCCACCTAATCTTTTGGAATCAGACAGGGAAGACATCTCAGTTGTATCTTCTAAAATAGATGAGCAGCCTCTTGTTGGGAAAGATCTCGACAGCAGTGACAGAAGCAGTTCCATGTTGAAGAGGAAACGCTTTGTTTTGGGGCGCCGGAAACGAGTGCAGAAACTGCCATCCTCAGAAGAGGATGATTCCAGTGAAGAGGAAAAGCTGCCATGTTTTCAGGCACTGTTATTTGACACATTATCACACTCATTGAACAAAAATGAGAGATCAGCAGAGGTGCAAGCATTGATGAGCAGCAGCAGCAACCACAGACCCAAAGATGAGGATGTCTCTCCAAGTCAGGAGTCAGAGTGCTCTGTGAACTTGTTTTCCTCCCAGTCACATGCATCTGGGGACTCCTGCAGCAAGGCCTGTGACATAAGGCAGTTAATCCCAGTTTCTAGTTCCATAGAAAAGCTGGCAAGTCTCAGTGAAAATAAAAAGGACACCAAACCCAGCAGTGATGTTTCCAGCGAAGTTGTGCAAACAAAGGATGAACAGCCTAGAAGTGTGGATTCAGAATCCAGTTTAGGTATGAAGTTATGATTACGACTACTACTGTTCTTGTTATTAATTAATCTGTAAATGCCAGTATCTCATATGAATCCTTTCCCTTTTTCTCCTACCACTAGCTCACATGGAATAAACATATTTCTTTACTACAACATGCTGTTTTTACAAGTGAACCAATATCAGTTGGTTACATACCCAGACACAGAAATATCCAAGCAAGAGATGATGGTAGCATTACTTTTTCTGGATTTCCAGAAGTTCTCTCACTTGAAAGATTTCATTCTATGTTTCAAAATTTAATTAAAGATTTCTTTTTTAAAAAATTTGAATTATGTTTAAAATGCAACAATACATTAACATTGTACAGTGCAATGTTGTTTACAGTCAAAAGCAAAGGAACAGGTACAGGATACGTGCAATATAACACAACAAAACCCATCATAACCTAGAATTCAAATAAGACTCTTGTTTGTTTTTTCACTTAGAACAGGTATACATTGCATGTATTTTGTGTTTTCCAAAAATCCACACATTTTACTTGCATTTACAGCACCAGACAGTGATGCATCTGTAATGCTACATACGGTATTAGCTGACCCTAAGAACTTTTATAGTAATCTGTAACAAGGGTCTATCTTTTTTTTAAAAAGTTAATGCATTACCTAAAGTGTTTTCCTGCATTTTCTTTTGAGAATTGTAGATTTAGTCTCTCTCTCTCCCTCTCTCCCTCTCTCCCCCTTTCTCAATCTCTCTCAATCTCTCTCTGTCTTGCTCTGTGAGTACATATAAGCTTGAGAAGGGGAAGCTCTGATTGTGAACCTAATGTGTCCTGTGAATATGTGAAGGCAGTCTGTGCCTCCTAGGTGCTCCTATCCTGAAGGGAGTCCTTGCTATTTCGCAGTCATTTACCAGAGATAGAGGAATTCTCCTGTCTTCATTCTCTACCATGTATTATGTATTAAAATTATGTATTCTTTATGTATTAAAGTGCTCGGCCTGCATTTTCGAACAGTGGCTGAGACACTTTGGTTTCTCTTCTTTCTTGATACAAAGACAAATGAAGCTGATCCCTGGCAGTAGGAAAGCTCCCACCTGATGCTTTGGCTAGAGGATCACATCAGAGACATGTGGAGGGAAGGG
>CAOLHI010005610.1:0-61100 GCA_948474755.1 Ctenosaura bakeri
GAGAACACATTGAGCTTGCGAGAATCTTCACATTTAGGGGTGATTCAGTCTGCAAATAGAAAAGGTAATTTGTCTTCCCCCTGGAAGTCCCCGCAAGTAGACAAAATTAAGAACAACTTGACTGTTGATGTTGGGCCCCCCACCCCTGAAAACCTTGGGTCTCCTGAACTCAGGACAGGCAGAAGTTCTCGGATGGAGCCAATCCCCGGTTCTGTGATCTTCCTGTTTTCCTACTGCATTCAGTTTTAATGTTCTAGCTGGCTAAATGAATGAGCTTTGGGATCTCTTCCAATTCTACAACACTAGACTTCTACAGCAAGCAGGGATCTTGGAAAGAGAGGCACACTTACCAGAAGTTACCAGAGGGTACCAGATCTGGAAGGAAGACGAGATGCTGTCAATGCTGATATCCAAACCAGAGGGCTTTTATACTTTCCTTCATGTGCGAGATGTGTTGTTCACCCCTCCCTTCCGCCACAGAGGTTTTTTTCCCTTCTTCTTTACCAAATGGATCTACGTGTTGTGCAATGCCAAACAGTACCTGTCACGACCCAGATGCTAAATCTGTATCAAGTATTTTTAATTCATAGTATGCAAGAGATGTTTGTTGCAGCCCTTAGCCACAGAGTTTTTTTCCCCAAAAGGATCTAGGTTAAAGTGCGATGCAAATATCCTGCATTAGATGTAAATCTACGTATGCAGAAGATTGTTTTTTCCTCCTTCACAGAAGTGCATTTCTACTTTAAAGGTAGAGTGCCTTTCCTCCTTCCAAAGGTTTACAGTAAGGCCTAATTGATTTTTTTAAAAAAAGGTTGATAATGACAGAGTCTTTGTGCTAAAGTCAGATACAGAAAGAAAGAAAAAAACAGTGGGCAACTATTTTGCAGATTCCTTAGAGTTTTACAGTGAAGTCTAATTTTTATGAAGTCGGACAAAGGAAGAGCCTGCACTAAAAACCAAGGAAAGAAACAAAAAGTTGGGAAAGTTTTATGTTTCTTCTGTGAAGTGTTACGTTTATGTCTAGTTAGAATATTTACCTGGCATTGCCCAGGGCTTTTATTTTCCTCCTAAGAAGTCACTAAACTGTCCTCTCCAGTACCTGTAACTTTTCCCCATATTCCCCAATCCAATCTGTATTCAGAGTTGTTAACATACAGAGGTTGGGCTCCTGAGGGAATACACTGTCCACCTCTTTGCTGCTAAGCCTCGTCTCCATAGCAACCGGCCTATTCCAGTACCTGTAACTTATCCCCATATTCCCCAATCCACTCTGTATTCGGAGTTGTTAACATAAGAGAAGTTTGGTTTCTGAGGGAATACACTGCCCTCCTCTTTGCTGCTAGGCTTCATCTCCATACCAACCGGCCTGAGGCCTAAGAGCTCTCTGGTTGAGAAGTCTAAAGGCCCCTCCCTGAAGAGCCGACCCCAGGATTCCATAGAATCTTCACAGCCAGCCAATCATATGAGGTCTTCTCGCCTCACACAGCCAACTAAATGAGGTCTTCGCCTGCCTGACACAGACAAACAGACAAACTCACTCACAAACTTTGACTTTCATATGGTAGATTTTTTTTAAGTTATGCAATAACAATGTCGTTGATACCTATTGCATCTACACCCTTCTTGCACGTTACCTTTGTCGCGCAGCAGGAGCGGTGCTTGCGTGAGCAGCCGCTCATGACAGCCCTTCTGCCTCCTGCATTGGCTTCCTGGTAGGCGACCGTTGTGCTAGTGCCCCTTCCTTCCTTCCTTCCGCAGTGCAGTCTGGGATCTGTAGACTGCGCTGGGGAGGAGTCACCCGGCTCGCCAAAACCGCACGCAGGTAAATGCGCGAGCGTGCTGTGAGCATTGGCGAGCGTAGTATTTTCAGCTTACAGTTGAAAATAAAAAAATACGCTAGCCCCGCTTTAGCCTCATGAGCGTTGGCGAGTGTGAGTGCGTCGTATGAAGTGACGCTCCCATTCACGCGATTCTCAGGGGCGCTCGCACAAAAAAATGCATGCGCAAAGGGCCTAGTGTGAAGAGACCCCAAAGGACATCAGTCCAACCCCATTCTGCCATATACAACCAAAGCACTTCAGATATATCGCCATCCAGCCTCTGTTTAAAAACCTCCAAAGGAGACTCCACCACACTACCGGCAGCGTATTCCACTGCTGAACTGCTCTCACCATCAAGAACTCCTACCTGATGTTTAGGTGGAATTTCTTTTTCATTGCTCCATGTCGGAAGTCTCTGGAGCAGCAGAGAAGAAGATTCCCCCTCCACCATATGAATTCCCTTCAAATATTTAAACATGGATGTTGTGCTACTTCTTAACCTTCTCTTTTCCAGGCTAGACATACTCTAAGCTGTTCCTCGTAGGGCATGGTCTCCAGACCTTTGATGCTTTTGGTTGGCCTTCTCTGGACATGCTCCAGCTTCTCAATATCCTTCTTGAATTGCAGTTAGTCCTAACTAGAGTAGACCCAAATGAACCCATTGTTGAGTGGTGAGTTGTGAACCCCCATTATCCAGGTAACAAAGCTGAAGGGAGATTTTCTCCCTCCACCCAAAGGGTTAATGAGTGCTGGGTTAGGTTGCATTTTATTGGGGGTCAACATCACAAAACATCACAGGTCATGAGAGATAGTTGCCCAATCAGGGAGGAGAAAGGTGAGATTCTTTGAGATGCTTTGGTCCAGAAGTTTTAAAAACCCTCAGGAGACCGCAAGGCAAAAGGAGAACAAAAGTGAAGAACAAGGACACCAACCAGAGGAGGCATATCGTTGCTGGTAGGCCCCGCTCGGCTTTGCCTCCTGGCTCAGTTTCTACACACCATCTCAGCGATAGACCAATGATGTGAGTAGGTAGGATGTTCTTAGATAGTCGCATGAGGATTTCTGTTAGTTTTAGAGCTCTGGCTGATATGATGTAACTATCTGCAACTTGTACCTTCTAAGCAAGACCTGGGGGAAGGAGCTCCCATGTATGGTGATATTTTCTGTTGTTTACATTGCCTGTTCTTGGAATAAATGCTTTCCTTTAAAGAACTCCCTGCTCTCTCTAGTTCCACGTGCCTGTTGACTTCAGGCGTATATAAGATTCCATTCTCCCGGAGGGGGTGGGAGGAGAAAAGGGGTCTCTGACACAATTTCCGCACTAGATTGTTATAGTGCTATCATTCCACTTTCGATATGCTATGGAATCCTGGGGTTTGCAAACCTTTGAGGCCCCTCCCTAAATCCCAGGATTCCATAGAATATTGAAAGTGGAATAATAGTGCTATAACCGTCTGGTAAGGAAATGGCCTAATAAGGAAGCTTAAAGATTGTTGGCTCCCTTGTGGCATCCCACTGTGCTACTGAGACAGGGATTTTTAATCCAGTGGGTGGTGGCAACACTTAATTAATGGAACCTGGGGAGTTGCCATCTCCTAATCAAGGGCAGAAGGCAGCACTGAGTGGGAGAAGAGCCCTGGGTCCATGACATGAGTAAACACATATGTAAATTCTCTTCATTCAGTGGGCCTGATTTACTTGGGACTAAGAATAGACTTGTGTTTTTGAATCTCATCTGTGCTTGACATCCTGTTGGGAAGTTACGCCATTGTAAATTGACTTATGATCATCTAAAGAGGAATTGCAGTGTTGCACAATGTTCATATTCTTCGGAGGGAAGGAGAGATGTCGTTACGCCTTTGGGACCACTGCATAAGCGAAGCCAGCGGCATGGCTCTTCTGCAACAATCCTGATCCTTGGTGGCTGTGATTCCATGTAGAATCACAGAATTGTAGAGTTGGAAGGGACCTCAAGGGCCATCGAGTCCAGCCTCCTGCCATGAGGAATGCACCATCAAAGCATTCCCAACAGATGGCCATCCAGCTTCTGTTTAAGAACCTCCAAAGAAGGAGACACCACCGCACTCCATGGAGGCAGTGTATTCCAATGTCAAGCTGCTCTTACCATCAGGAAGTTCTCCTAATGTTTAGATGGAATCTCTTTTCCTGATGTTTGAAGCCGTTGTTCCATGTCCTAGTCTCTGGAGCAGCAGAAAATAGGCTTGCTCCATCCTGTGTTTGATATCCCTTCAAATATTTAAACATAGCTATCATATCGCCTCTTAACCTTCTCTTCTCCAGGCTAAACACAGAATCATAGGATCATAGAATCATAGAGTTGGAAGAGACCACAGGGGCCATACAGTCTAACTCCCTGCCATGAATGCATTCCTGACAGATGGCCATCCAGCCTCTGCTTAAAAACCTCCAAAGAAGGACCCAGCTCCCTAAGCATTTCCTCAGACAGCATAGTTTTCAGCCCTTCTACCATTTTGGTTGCCCTTCCTTGGAAACCTTCCAGCTTGTCAAAATCCTTCCTGAATTGTGGTGCCAACGGTTATATCATGGTCTTCATTGTGTGCCTTTATAAGTACTGAGCTGTGTAGCAGAGGTGCTGCAGAACCCTCCTAGCAAATTACGAAGATGTGTATCAGGACATCAACAACAGTGCCTTGATGCACAGTGGACTCTACGGATGCACATTGGCATTCCCTAGCTGGGGTCTCAATGTTCGTCTGGAGCACTGGATGCACATTGGCAGTCCTGAGCCATTGGACATTGAGCATTTGATGTGTATTGATTTCGATGTGCAACCCTTCTGATGCACATTGGTCCTGATACACAAACAGGCACTTTGGTGGTTCCCTTACAAAGTAACTGATGACAGCTCCTTGCTGAACATGGATGCTGTGAAAATGCTCAGTTCCATTTCTGGCGGATGTCAGTCTACTAATGCAGATATATCTCCCACACTGATTTCCAATTACTGTATCCAGTGCATCCCAGTGTGCAACACTTTTGATGATATCATGTGCAGTGCTCCATTGCGCATTCACAGGCATGGCCTCTGCTATGTGTCATGAGCATAGCTCTGTTGCTATAAAATTACACATCATAGCCTCTGTTGCAAGATCTCAACCTATTTTTTTTACTACCAACTGCTGACAAGAGATTAAAAAACCACCTTCATTACACATTCATTACACAAAAGTCATTAAAGTTCATGCATGTGTGTGGGGGGTGAGAATTCTTTTGTATTTTAGTTAGTCAATGTAGGTAGGGTTGTATTTATGGGAATAGATTAGTGTTTTCGTAATACTTTTTAACATTGTGTCTTAGACTTAATTCAGGTTAATTTAGTTTGGCTTAGTTTCAGCTTTTGTTATACGTATATATTGTGTTTGTATAGTATTTTTCTTTTTGCTGTTGCTGTTGTAAACTAAGTTTGTTTTATTAACATTAATAAATGTTACCCTGTTTACTGGGGTCCCGGGAGGGACACCTAAATAACCACAGAACTACAATTGAGGAAAATTTAGCTTAGAGCACTGCTGGCAAAACAGAGAGGCAGGGTAACCAGCAGGATCTTGTAACCCAATGTTTACGGGGTCAGACCAAGTCAAGAAGCAAACCATGTTGGAAATTATGAATGATCTTTATTAAATACAGGCACACAATGTAAGCAACACGCACACACAGATAACTAAGGAAAATAAAGGTTTGAGTGGAATAGAGGATTTTTGAGAGGGATAGTTGATTCAGGTGATACGGAACCTGTTCCTGGAGCCTGGAAAGAAGATAGAGAACGATGCTGGAGTTCCCATGTATCTCAGCATGTGGAGCTGAGGGAAGCTCACCAAGCAAAGTGGCAGCAAGACAGTCTGGAACTTGGGAGCGATGAAGGAAGGTCTCGGAATCAGGGATTTTTATAGGGAGAAGTGCAACTGCAGGTTATGCCTTATTCGGTGAAAACAATGAATTTTGGGAGTGAGACAATGTTCCGAAAGGTCACAATTTAGCATGATGGAATCAGAACCGAATTGACAATAACGTAGCCAGTATGCAAATGTGCAATGCTTAGTACAGCTTTGTCAAGTTACCTGCTCTGGGCAGAGAGTCTTTTGTAGGTAGCAGGCATACATAATATGGTGTTTGCCTGGAAGTCCCTGAAGCTGCGATCTAGCTGTTTCTGGCCTGCCTGTATTGTGATGGGATTTTACAGCAATCAGTTGTAAGTCAGTTTTGTGCTTGTCCAGTGGCCTCACAAACACGTGGAGCGGGGTGGTGAAAGAAAGCCGAATTATGATATCAAAATGATATCTATATACTATAGCCAAGAAGGTCTAAACTGTAGTAACATAAATACGAATTTAAAAAAGCCCTGTCACCCATTGTTAATATGTTTCCATTTATCCAGTAAATGGCTCGAGAGCTGCTGGTCCAGAAGCTTCTGAAGTCTGGTTGGAATTCATGATTGTGGTTACAGATGCATAACATGACTGTTTCTGCCCTACCCTGTTATAATGCTGTTATTCCACTGTCAACCTCCTGCGGAATTCTGTGGCTTGTAATTTACTGGGGCCAAACAATTCTGTGGCTGAGAATTCTAAAGGCTCCTCTCTAAATAGCGAACGCCAGGATTCCATAGGAGGTTGAAAGTGGAACAACAGCACTATAACAGTGTACTGAGGAAATGGCCCTAGAACCATAGAATCATAGAGTTGGAAGAGACCACAGGGACCACCCAATTCAGCCCCCTGCTATTCAGGAACACATGTCAAAGCACTCCCAACAGATGGTCACCCAGCCTCTGCTTAAAAGCCTCCAAAGAAGGAGACTCCACCACACTCCCAGGCAGCCTATTCCACTGCTGGGCAGCTCTGACCATCAAGAAGTTCTTCCTGAGGTTCAGGTGGAATCTCCTTTCCTGCAGCTTGAATCCATTGCTCCTTGTCTTAGTCTCCAGAGCAGCAGAAAACATGCCGGCTCTGTCCTCGACATGATATCCCTTCAAATATTTAAACATGGCTATCATGTCCCCTCTTAACCTTCTCTTCTGCAAACTAAACATCCCCAGCTCCCTAAGCCACTTCTCATAGGGTGTGGCTTCCATACCCTAGAGTTACAGATACGTAAGTGATTTGTTAGCACGCTCCCTATTCATACACAGCTATGGCAATAATGTAGGGAATATGTAGGGATTGTAAATGTCACCCAGTCTTGCTTTGCTGGGCATCAACTGCTGTGAGTGATGGATGTTCTTCTCTTGTTGCTTGGGACACAGTCGTTACCTCCGTTTCTAGCCTGGACTTGTGGGATGTTAGATATCAGTTTGATATCAAGAATTTGGCTTTCCTCTACCATCTTTCTTCACATGTTTGTGAGGCCCCCGGACAAGCACAAAACTAGGCATGGCCACTAATCCATTTCCCACCTAGGCAGGCCAGTAATAGCCAGATTGCCGCTTTAGGAGACTTCCCGGCAAGCATGCTATTATGTACGCACGCAACTCACAAAGAACTCCCTGCCCCAAGCAGGCAACTTGGTAAGCGGAATTCTCAACTCTCAAGCACTTCATGTTTGCATACTGGCTATCCCTTTGTCCATTTGGACTTAATTCAATCATGCTAAATTTTTACCTTTCGGAGCCTTTGTCTCCAGCCCGAAATTCATTGTTTTCCCCCAAGTAAGGACTAGCCTACGGCTACATGTTTCCCTGTAAGAACCCCTAATTCTGAGACCTTCCTCGGATAGCTCCCGATTTCCATCCAGCCTTGCTGCCACTGTGCTTGGGCAAGCTTTCCCCTCAGTGCCACGTACTGAGACTACGCAACTCCGAACTTTCGAAGTGAGTCTTCCGGGCTTCAGGACAGGTGTAGTATCACCCAAACCAACAATCCCTCTTGAAAATCCCTCTGTCCCACTCCAACCTTTATTTTCTATAGTTATCTGTGTGAGTGTGTTGCATACACTGTTTGATTGTATTTTAATAAAGATCACAATTATTGAATTTCACATCTGCTTGCTCCTTGACTTGGCCTGACCCCTTAGATGTTGGGTAAAAGATTCCGCTGCGTTGCCCTGCCTCTCGCATTGCTAACTTGTGCTCTTGGCTAATTTCCCCGCCTTTTGATATTTTAAGAGCGCACTTCGGTATCCCTCATGGAACCCCCAGTAAACAGGGTAGCACAGTGGACCATGGTGTGAGCAGGAGTTGTGACAGGGATCCTGCTTGAAAGTCTAAGCAGAGATTGCTGGCAGGAGAAGTGTGGAAACACCTGCCATGCCCAAGTCCAGGACCCAGGTGCAAAAGACAGACTGGACCCTTCCCAACATCCGCAACACAAGAGACATGAACAGGACAGTATTTACTGCAGCCAGCATAGATGAGAAAGGAAGAAGGTGCAAAACTCAGAGCACTTATATGGGGAAGACTTGTTAATCAGCTGGGGGAGCCTGCTGGCCAAAAAATACCAGAGATGGTGTGGGGAGAAGTCCATTGCAGACAACTGCTATTTCCGGTGGAAGCAACGTGTTCTTCTTTTGATCCTTGGCTCACATTCCCTAACCTTGCTTTGTGTGCTGATTATGCTGCTGGGTACTTCCTTAAATTGACAACTCTGCTACTGTAGACTCTGTTTAAGGACTGTGAACCATGGCTGGCTTTCTAAACACCAATTAGAACCCAAGATTGCTTGTCATTTTTGTAATTTTGCCCTGAAGTCATCTTTCATTTCCGGCAACCCTAAATGAGAAGGCTTTGAGAGCCTTGGTCATGAACTGCCCTGCTTAGATCTTGCAAACTCAGGGCTGTGGCTTCCTTGATTGAATCAATCCATCTGTAGTGCAGTTTCTGTCTTTTCCTACTGCCTTCCATTTCACTGAGTATCATCACCTTCTCCCATGAGTCATGTTGCCTCATGATGCCTTGAAAGTATGACAGTCTCATTTATAGTACAGGCTAAGTATCCCTTATCTGGAAATCTGAAATCAAAAACCTCCAAAACGTGAAACTTTTTGTGGCCAGTTGCCTGCTTCTCTCTTTGAGGGAGTGGCTGCAGCTCTCCTACTCATTTGTCTCTTAGATCTTCAGTCTCTCTCCAGCCTCATGTCTCATACACATGTAGCAAATGAATGAGATTTCAGGCTAGAGAGAGATGTGAGGATCTGTGAAATGGCTGGAATCTAAGGGCAGTGATCAGTATAAAGCAGCGGCTGTGGCAGTCTTGCTTGCTTGTTTGCAGGCTTCCTGGAGATGTCGTGTGCAGTACTATATTTTATGTATATGCAAATACAGATACAGTCTTCCCTCCACATTCAAGGGTTTGACCTTCACAAAATTGATTATTCATGAGGCACGTGCTTGCCTTCCCCCTCCCCATTCTCTTCCTCCCATTCCATTGCATTCCTCACCCCAGGCTTGTGAGGCTTATGTTTAAAAAGTGTTACTGCAGTTTCTAGCCCGGACTTGAGGGATATTAGATATCACTTTGATATCAATAATTTGGCTTCCTTTACCTATTCCTCTCCATGTGCCGTGAGGTCCCCCGGACAAGCTCGCAGACAGGCACGGCTGCTAATTGCTGTAATATTCCAAACAATACAGGCTGGCCAGAAATAGCCGTCCCGCCGCTTCAGGAGACCTCAAGGCAAGTACCCTATTATGTATGCACGCTACTTACAAAGAACTCCCTGCCCCGAGCAGGCAGCTTGATTAGACGAATCCTCATCTGTTGAGCACTCTGCGTTTGCATACTGTCTACTCTATTGTCAATTCGGACTTAATTATGCTAAATTCTGACTTTTCAGAGGCTTTATCTCCAGCCCGAAACTCATTGTTTTCCCCAGGTATGGACTTGCCTATGGACACATTTTCCCCTATAAGAACCCCTGACTTTGAGAGCTTCCTTGGATCGCTCCCGACTTCCAGCCAGCCTTGCTGCCATTTTGCTTGGTGAGCCTTCCCCTCAGTCCCACGTACTGAGACTCCATATCTCCGAACTTCTGCTGCAGACTACCCAGGCTTCAGGACAGGTGTAGTATTACCCAAACCAACAACTCCTCTAAAAATACCTCTATCCCACTCCAACCTTTATTTCTATAGTTATCTGTGTGAGCATGCTGCATATACTGTTTGACTGTATTTTAATAAAGATCACAATTATTATTTCAATTCTGTTTGCTCCTTGACTTGGCCTGATCTGTAGCCATTGGGTAAAAGATCTCGCTCCGTTGCCCTGCCTCTCGTATTGCTAGCTTGTGCTCTTTGCTAATTCCCCCAACTTATATAATTGAGAGTGCATTTAGGTGTCCCTCTCGGGACCCCTAGAAAACAGAGTAACAAAAGGAAGTTTTTCCCTTCTGGGTGAGCAAAGCCCTCCTCCCATTGCTGGAGGTATGTCCTGTCTGCCATGTGGCTGCACATCTGGATGTGTAATGGCTGCCGATTTGTCAGGCGCTCCCTTTGCACCTATGCCTCCCCTCTCAGAGGAATCTCCTTTCTCAGGATGGTGACCAGAAGTATCTAGAACACCAGAACTCACTGTTCCACTCTTCTTCATCTGAGAGGAATGTACCAGAAGTCTCTATACCTTGTCTCTTTTCTTCCCCTTGTTCTGGGGCTAGAGGCAAAGGAATTGGGGGGGGGGAACTCTGGAGGGGAATGGGAGGAGGTTTGTCAGGGGAGTTATTTGCAGTTTTTTCACTTTTGTGAGAGTCCTGCACCCCGGAGCCTCATAAATGTGGAGGGTCCACGGTATTTCAAAATCCAAAAAACTCTGAAATGTGAAATACTTCTGGTTCCAAACACTTTCGACAAGGGACACTCAACCTGTATAGATGAAATCTCTCTCCCTCCCTCCCTCCCTCTCTCTCAAACAGTACCTGGACCCTTTAGACAGAATCTGGAAGCCCAGCTCTCAAGAGTACTCTAACTGTCTATTCTTGAATGGTAGACAGTTGGACAAGGTGGTCCTTGCTCTCCCTTCCAACTATGCAATTCCATGAATGGTGAGCCCATGATGAAGTTACAGTATTAAAGAGCAGCTACAAAACAACAAATCAATCTATGGTATTAAAACTGAGGACCAGAATAAAACAACGTTAAAACATTTAAAAAACATAAGAAGAGGGGAAGGGCAACCCATATGTGTGTCTGTGTGTGTGTACGTGTGTTCAAGTCACCTGTTGACTTATGGCTTCCCCATGAATTTCACAGGGGTTTCTTAAGCAAGGAACACTCAGAGGTGGCTTTGCAGGTTCCTTCCTCTGAAATATAGTGCACAGCACCTGGTATTCATTGGCAGCCTTCCATCCAGGGCTGACCTGGCTTAGCTTTCAAGATCAGATGGGATCTGGTGCTTTTAGGGGATTTAGGCTAGGAAAGTCAACACCCTCCATTAAAGGACCCTTCTGCAACAACCAGTTAATGGCCCAGATCTTGTCTGAATAAGAATGTCATTGCTTGCCAATAGAAGGAGAGCAGAGACAGAGTTTGCTTAGCTTCTTGTGGGAGGAGGTTCTGCAGATTAGGAGCAGCCCTGGAGGAGGAGAAGGCATTTGACAATCAACACCAACTGAATTCTTTTTCCAAGAACACAAGGCAATTCATGAAATCATTTTGGATTCAAGCCGCTTTTCTACAGGGAATTCCCTTCCAGCTGATAAGTCAGGAGCAGAATTCTAGAAATACCAGAATTCTTTGCTCTCTGGGGCTTGACCAAATAGAAACATGACACACCCTCTCGGATGCAGGATCATGGAGATAAGCATCATCAGGTGGCTTCTTGGAGAGAACTACAAAGGCATACTTTTACAGGTGTGTTAGGAGATGGGGAGGCCAAGGGTTATCTTCAGAAGTGTGGGCGCATGGATGTGTAGCCTCAGTTGAAAGTGTTTGGTTCAAAGCATGGCTGCCAGCCAGTTGATGAAGGTTCTCAGTAGTGTTTCTGCTTGGCCAGGAACATAAGAGCCTGGCTCATTTTGTTTCCAATAACATAATTCAAAGCGGTTTCCATCACCTTTGAGGCAAGGAAGCCTACACATTCTTCTTTCTGTGAGATTTATTCCTGGATTTTGGAATTCTGAGTCACTACATGCATTGTTGTTATGTGCTTTCAAGTTGTTTCCAACCTATGGCAATTCTAAGGTGAAACTATCACAGGGTTTTCTGCGGCTGAGGGTGTGTGACACACTTAAGGTCACCTAGTAGGTTTCCACAGCAGAGCGGGAAACCAAACCCTTGTTTCCAGGGTCATAGACCAATGCTCAAACCACTACATCATGCTGGTTCTCACCACAGGAATACTTTTGTTAATAATGCCTGTGACAAAGATTTTGGAGTTTGTCATTCAGTGGGAAGGAGAAGCCAAGTGTAGGCAGACATGCATCCTAAACTTTAAGAAAGCTGATTTCGGTAAACTTAGGGAGTTACTTGCTGAAATCCCATGATCAAGAATACTAAAAGAGAAAGGAGTTCATGATGAATGGGAATTTCTTAAATGTGAGATATTCAAGGCACAATTGAAAACTGTACCAATAAGGAGGAAAAATGGCAGGTGTCTAAAGAAACCAGAATGGTTGACTAAAGAACTCTCATTTGAGCTAAGTGTTAAAAGAACCATGTACAGGAAATGGAAGAATGGTGAAACCACCAAAAAGGAATTCAAATGGCCAGCATATGTAGGGAGAAGGTCAAAAAGCTAAAGCACAGAATGAACTCAGGCTTGCCAGAGAGATTTAAAAACAATAAAAAGGTTTTTTTTAGATATGTCTGCAGCAAAAGGAAAAACAAGGAAATGATAGGGTCACTGCACGAAGAAGATGGCTAATTACTAACAGAGGGAAAAGAGAAGGCAGAACTACTCAACAGCTACTTAGTTTTCTCCCAAAAGAAAATACCCCAAAGAAATACTCAACTTGGTGGGGGGTGGGGGGTGAGGAAGCGAGGGAAATGAAGCACAGAATAAGTAGAGAAGTAGTACAGGAGTATCTGGCTAAACTAGATGAATTCAAGTCTCCAGGACCAGATGAATTACATCCAAGGGTATTAAAAGAACTGGCAGAAGTCATTTCAGAACCACTCACAAAAATCTTCGAGAACTCTTGGAGAACATGAGAAGTCCCAGCAGACTGGAGGAGGGCAAATATTGTCTCCATCTTCAAGAAGGGGAAAAAAGAGGATCCAAATAATTATCGCCCAATCAGCCTGACATCAATACCAGGAAAGATCCTAGAGCAGATCGTTAAACAGTCAGTTTGTAATTACTTAGAAAGCAATGCCATAATCACTAAAAGTCAACATGGATTTCTCAGAAATAAGTCATGTCATCTCTTTTTATGATAGAGTTACAAGTTTGATAGATGAAGGGAATGTGTAGACGTGGCATATCTTGACCTCAGTGAGGCCTTTGACAAAGTTCCCCATGATATTCTTGCAAAGCAGGTAGTAAAATGTGGGCTGGACAGGGATGCTGTTAGGTGGATTTGTAATTGGTTGACCAACCAAACCCAAAAGGTGCTCACCAGTGGCTGCTTTTCATCCTGGAGAGAAGTGACTAGTGGAGTGCCACAGGTTTCCGTCCTGGGCCCAGTGCTATTCACCATCTTCATCAATGACTTTGATGAAGGACTAGAGGGCATGCTCATCAAATTTGCAGATGACACCAAATTGGGATGGGTTTCTAATACCACAGAGGACAGAATCAAATTTCAAAATGACCTTGATGGATTGGAGAGCTGAGTGAAAGCTAACAAAATGAATTTCAACAGCGACAAATGTAAGGTCCTGCACTTAGGCAGAAAAAAGGGAATGCACAAGTACAGAATGGGGGATGTGTGGCTGGATAGCAGTACATGTGGAAGGGATCTAGGAGTCTTGGTAGATCACAAGCTGAACATGAGTCAGCAGTGTGATGAGGCAGCCAAGAAAACCAATGCGATTCTCAGTTGCATCAATAGGAGTATGGTGTCTAGATTGAGGGAGGTAATGGTACCACTCTATTCTGCATTGGTTAGGCCTCATCTGAAATACCGTGTCCAGTTCTGGGCACCTCAATTCAAGAAGGATATCAACAAGCTGGAACATGTCCAGAGGAAGGCAACCAAAATGGTGAAGGGTTTGGAAGCCATGAACCCCTATGAGGTGTGGCTGAGAGAGCTGGGGATGTTTAGTCTGCAGAAAGTTAAGGGAGGGGACATGATAGCCATGTTTAAATATTTGAAGGGATGTCATGTTGAGGAGTGAGTGAGCTTGTTTTCTGCTGCTCCAGAGACTAAGACAAGGAGCAATGGAGTCAAGCTGTAGGAAAGGAGATTCCATCTGAACCTCAGGAAGAACTTCCTGATGGTCAGAGTTGTCTGGCAGTGGAATACGCTGCCTCAATGGAGTGTGGTGGAGTCTCCTTCTTTGGAGGTTTTTAAGCAGAGGCTGGATGGCCATCTGTTGGGAGTGCTCTGATGGGTGTTCCTGCATAGCAGGGGGTTGGACTGGATGGCCCCTGTAGTCTCTTCCAACTCTATGATTCTATGAGTCTAAGATGCCAGTGTGACCAAAGGCCATGCATTCTGGGGATTCTGGAAGCTGCAATCCTCAAAAGTCATGTCTCCCAGGCTTGCCATGTTTCCGTAGAATGTAATTTCTTATGTTCCTGGAGATGTGGCAAAGCACACATCCTTTGCCTGTGGCACTCAGCACACATGGAGCAGCACATGTTCAGAAGCACAAAGGGAGGAGGGAGGCAGCAGAAGAGGAGAAAGAACAGAGAGCTTTTTCCCCCGTTCTGTTTATCCATCCCTAATTAAATCATCCCTGCCAGAACTCATACCCAGGGCTCTATTAGGTTGGGCTGGATGATAAACAAAGCCTTTGACATTTCTCGGAAGTGTCCGCTTTGTCCTACCACCCACTCCTGCGCCAGGTCTAGGTGGGGCAAGACTAAACCAACAGGTTCCTTGGGCGAGCCAGGGATGGTGATCCTGAAAACTGGTTTCTTCCCTATTCCTTCATACACCAGGCCTCCTTTCCCAGAATAACATACGAGACTCAGCTTGTCCAACTTCCTTTCCCTCTACCCAACAGCTACTTTACAATTGGGAAGGTAACTTGGAAAAAGTTTCCTTTTAAAAGGAAATACAGTTCCCAAAATCCACTGAACAGCATGGCCAGTGACTGTGTTGGCTGGGGGATTCTGGGAACTGTGCTCCAGACAAGAGAGGCTGTGATTTAGGATGGGAACTATGTCTTTGTAATTGGGAATGGGCATTGCACGGTTTCATAATGTCTGCATTCAGCTAGGGACTGCTGTGACAATACTACCTAAGGGTGTCTGTTGCATGGTGGTTGTGGGGAGTGACTGATGCGTTGTGACCCAGGGCTCAATGTGCACTAACATGCATTAGGGTGCTCTCCAGTTTGCATCCAAACACAGGCTAGGAAGTGCTGGAGCACAACAGGAATGCATGATGTGCATCAGCGTTGGAGCATTCTTACTGGTGCCCTGATATGTGCCTTGGTAATGCACTACCAGTGTTTCATGCAATGTAGTGAAGGATTTGGTTTTTGTTGTTGCTGTAATATTTGTATATATAAATTTTTAATATAAAATCTACTATATAACAGTCAAAGTTTGTGAGTTCATGAGTTTGTGTCAGGCAGGTGAAGACCTCATATGATTGGCTGTGTGAGATGAGAAGACTTAAATGATTGGTTGGCTGTGAAGATTCTATGGAATTCTGTGGTTGGCAGTTTAGGGAGGAGCCTTTAGAATTTTCAGGCAGGAAGCTCTTGAGCCTGGCCAGTTGCTATGAAGATGAGACCTAGTAACAAGGAGGAGGGCTTTGTATTCCCTCAGGAACTGAACCTCTATATGCTAACAACTCTGAATACAGATTGGATTGGGGAATATGGGGAAAAGTTACAGGTACTTGAGAAGACAGTTTGGTGAGTTCTTAAGAGCAAAATAAAATCTCAGGCAATGCTGGGTAAATACGCTGGCAACGTATAAGGAGAAAAATACACAAAAATACCTGATATCTGCTATCTAAAGAAACAAACTATCTAAGTAAGCTAGCAAACACAAAAACACCAGATGGGAAAATGGGCACATGCGTGACTTCCAACTCCCCAGAGCACGGTTATTTATGATTACTTATATACTTCAATAAGATATCTATGATTAAACAATCTTGTTCTTAATCTAGAAAATCAGTTATATGACCTTGAACTACCTTTATATTACTTTGTGAAATCGAATAATGCTACAATGTAGAAAATGCCATGTTCTGCTATAACATTTCCAGCCATATTTATTCAAATCCTGCTGTTTTATGTTTCCCCTCCTCAACACCTCTAGAAACATTATAACTTGCTCCCATTGTTTCTAAAATTCACTCAAATACCCTCCTTTTATTAATGTAATCAATTTGTCCATCTCAGCCATGTCCAACAGCTTCATCAGCCACTTACCTTGAGATTGTATTGTAGGATTTGTAGCTTTGTAAAGATAAGCAGTGTAGACTATGATGCAGAATTGTGGCCAAAATTTCTAGGCTTGGCTAAGCCAGCAGAGAGATTTGGGGGTCAAAAAAAAAATATTCTATGATCTACCATGCTGGCTGGAGTCTGGGGAACTGCGATACAAAGAAGTAACTTTCCCCGACTTCCGGCAAGATGTCGGTGTGCTAGGCAGCCTGAACAGCTGGCTCAGGCTGCCACTGCAAATCCACTGGGAAACACCCCCAGGGGACCTAAGGTCCCCGTAAAAAGTACCCTCTTAGAAGGTAGGGGAGAGTAGAGGCTGCTCACGAAGTCCAGGATTGCCCAGTGACAGCAGAGGAGGAGAGGAGGTGCCGACATGAATGGGACGAGAGGACGGAGCGAAGCCGCGCTTTGCAGCCAGGAAACTGAAAAGCACCGGCAAAAGACCTCTTTTAAAAAAAATAAAGAGAGAGAGAGAGAGAGAGCAAAAGAAGGAAAAGAGCCCAATTGTATCTGCATGGAGGATAAAAATGGCTTCAAAATAAATTTAATCGGCGGTGGCTAAGTGATGAGGTCTCCCACAGGATATAGTGGTATACCTTACAAAAGAAAAAAACACGTGGCATGATTTTGGAGCAGAATTATAAAGAAAAACTAATAGTGGATGGAACAGAAATAAAATTTTTTTAAGATGTACCACCAAGTGTAATGAGAAGCAGAAGAGAATATGCATTTTTGGTAAAAGAATTACAAGCAAGAGAAAAAAGATACAGATGGGAGATTCCAGAAGCTCTTTCCTTTTTATATGAAGGGAGAAGAAGGAAGATAAGTTCTGTACATCAAGCAATTGAATTTCAAGAGAAATATCTAAAATTGGGAGCTGCAGAAACAAAGAAACCAGATACAATAACAGAGAAAACTAAAAGGGATATGGCAATGGCAGAAGATACTAGCCCAATGTCCTTGGATGAGGTTGAACCGGCAGAACCAGAACTGAAAAAGAAGAAAGGAAAGCAAAGACATTAAAACAAATATGAAGATAATAACTTGGAATATTGAGGAATAAATGTACAAGCAAAAAGAAGGCAACTCATATAAAGAAAAACCAGGAAAAATATTTACATAATTCTAAATTAGGCCAATGTTTTACTTCACCCTATAGAAAGAAGAAACGTGGAGTGGCAATATATATTGACAAGAATATTCCAGAAAAAAAAAATAAAGAGAGAGATTGAGCAAAAGAAGGAAAAGATGAAGAAAGCAGAATATTGGGAGCTGAATTGGAAAAAAATGGTAAAAAAAAACAGTATTAATTGAAGTATACGCCACAAATGGAAACAAAAGGGAATTTTACAAAGAATTGCGGGAAAAGATATCAGAATATGAATATGAAGACTAGATATTAACAGGCGATTGGAATGGCGTAATGGATGTAAAAATGGATAAAAAGACCTCTCCTAATAAACAAGATCAAGGGAAGACTGGTAAACTCCCAAGAGCCTTTTTTGAGATGGGTGATGAAATAGCAGTATTGGATATATGGAGGACTTTCCACCCAAATGAAAAGGACTTTACATACTTCTCTGACGTACACCAATCCTGGTCATGAATGGATATATTTTTTGCCTCTAAACAGTTAATAACAGAGACAAAGAAGATAGAAATACTGCCTAAGATCATCTCGGACCATCACCCAGTGATGATATTTATACAGGAAAATATAAAGCAATTTCAATGGAGATTAAATGATAGTCTATTAAATGATGAAGAAGTTGTACAGCAGGCAAAAGAAGTTTTAAAAAATTATTTCAAAGAAATTGAAAAAGAGAATATGAAGATGAAGATAATTTGGGATGCATCTAAAGCCGTAATAAGAGTTTTTTTTAATACAAAAAAGACAAATTCAGAATAAAAGGAGGCGAGAGAAATATCAAGAATTGATGATTCAACTTCAAGAGAAAGAAAAAGAACTCAAAGAAAATCCAATGAAGAAATCATTACAATTAGAAATAAAGAAAATACAAAAAGAGATAATGATGAATTCACTAGAGGAAATAGAGAAGAAAATGAAACAACTGGAATTGACTCAATTTGAAGAAGCGAATAAAATTGGAAAATGATTATCATATAAGCTTAAGAAAAAGAGACAGAGGAATATAATAGTGGAATTGAATAATGGGAAGAAGAAGATTACACAACATGAAAAAATAAAACAAAGATTTAAAGAATATTTTGAAAAATTATTTCAGGAAAAAAAAATCCAATTTTGAAATGAAAAAAAATGGAGAGAGTTTTTTGAAATGATTAAAATTCCTAAAACATCAGTGGAGGAGAAAGAAAAATTAAATAAACCAATAACAATAACTGAAATAGAAAAGGCAATAAAAGAGTTGAAAATGGATAAGGCACCAGGACCGGATGGTTTTACTGCATTATTTTATAAAAGATTTGTAAAAGAATTAATCTACCCATACCAAGAAATGTTGAAGGAAATGGAGAAGTATGGCAAACCGCAATCATGGGGAGAAGCAAATATAGTGGTAATACCAAAAGAGGACAAGGACAAAAGAGAAGTTTGGGTTTCTCCCAAACATGACCCACAGTTGCAGAGTCCTCCCGCGACACTCCTGCACTTACTGTGTATTCCCATGTATAGGACTACTTTTGAACCCCAAAAAACTTTTCAAAAGTTGGGAGGCCGTCTTATACGCTGGCCCAAACGCTGGCCCCCGCCACTCTCCTCCGCCGCCGCTGCCATCGCCTGCCCAAAACAACTCCCCCGCCCTCCCCCGCCGCCCTACACCACCCCAGTCTTGTCCTCCTTTTAAGCTATAGAGTGAATTAGGAAAAGTTTAATCCACTTGCACTGTTTTATGTTTACATGTTTGATGACAAACAGCCTTATGTTTATAAGTGACAGTTTTCCTGCTAAGTACCTGCATGTCATAAGCCTTTGAATTAAAATTACCATATTGAAATCAAATCTGATGTTTTTTTAATTTTTATTTGGTGTGCGTTGGTGTGCGTCTTATACGGCGAGTATATCCTAAACTCTATATTTTTACTGGAAAAGTTGGGGGTCGTCTTATACGCCCAGTCGTCCTATACATGGGAATATACGGGGTACCTGTTGTGTGGAACATCAAGAAGCGCAATGGCTGCACTTCCTCCCCCAGCACAGCTTGGGAACCTGCCAGGCTGCGCTGCGGAAGGGAGGAGCTGAGGCAATGCGCTTCCTCCCATCCAGCAGGCAGCTGATGTGGAGGGAGAGCACAGAAGATGTGATTCTCTCCTAGGAGAGGCTTTCCTGGGATCGCCACATGACGGCTCCAGGAGAAAGGTAATGTGCGAAAAGGGCCCTTGTGTGCGTGATTGCTTTGTGTGAGTGTGAGGAAATTCCGCTAATTCTGTCAAAATAAAATACTTTTAAAAGGACATTTGACATCTCTCTCTCTTGTGCAGTCTGACCCTGTAGACATAGGATAAAAGATTTTGCTGCGTTGCCTTGCCCTCTGCTTTGCTAAGTAGCACTCTGCTAATTTCCCCGACCTTTGTAGAATCCAGGTGTCCCCCAGGGACCTCCAGAAGTCAGAGTAACAGTATCAAAGTTATGAATCCATAACTTTCCTATTTATCCTAGCCTAGAGAACTCTTACTGGGGTGAAAATTTGGCAGTAGCATTTACACATTTCTCCCCAAGCAGTGACGTGTTAGCACCAGTAGTGCCTTGCTAGTGCCTTGCTTGTTCTTCTGTGCTTATCCTAACCAGATAAAAAATGCCTGAACAAAGATCTTACTAGGATCAAATTCTGCCAGCTGTGCTAATATGTTATTCCTGAAACAAAAATTAGAACCACAAGAGACAACCACACAAACAAAGATTAGAACCACGTAATCTCATAGTTGTAGTGCTATTATTCCACTTTCAACATCCTGTGGAATTCTGGGGTTTGTAGTTTACTGAGGGTCAAAGAGCTCTCTGGCTGAGAATTCTAAATGCCCCTCCCTAAACTGCAAACCCTAGAATTCTACAGGATGTTGAAAGTGGAATAATAGCACTATAACAGTGTAGTGCAGAAAGGCCCTTATAATTGGAAAGGGCCCCATGGACCACCTAGTCTAACCTCCAGCCATGCAAGAATGCAAAACCAAAGCACTTCTGAAAGATTCCCATCCAATCTCTCTTTGAAAAAGGAGTGAAGGAGATTCTGCCCTCTTTCAGGGCAGTCTCTTTCATTGTTGAACAGCTCTTGCAGTCAAAAAGTCCTTCCAAATGTTTAAGTGGAAACTCTTTTCTTGTCATTTGAGTCCGCTGGTTCTTGTTCGAATCTCTGAAACAGCAGAAAACAAGCTGGCTCCATTTTCTATGTGACAGCCCTTCAGATATTTAAAGATAACTGTTTGCTAGCTCTCAATCTTCTCTTCTCCAAGCTAAACATATCTTGTTTTTTATGGCCGTTACTACATGACGTTCCTGTCCTGTGATGGGGATGCGTTACTGCCAATTGCAAGTTGTGCTTTTGTGTGACATTGTTGCAGTCCTGCTGCGAACGTGTCCCCCCTGTTCATTAATGGCTCGCAATCACATGATGCTCTGTGGCCACATGGAATTGGGGAAGTGTGTTCTAGGTGCTTCCTTCCCCAGTGCAGCATGGGAAAGAGACTGGCTGCACTGTGGAAGGAACGTGTGTGTCACTTGCACTCCCATCCACAGGCAGCTGGCTGGATGCGGAGGGGAGCATTGGGGATACGCTCCCATCCTAGCAAAGGTGCTTCCAGGATCACAGCGGGATGGCGACAGAGACTGGTAAGGTGCGGAAATGGCCTAAGTCCTTCCTCAGAAGGCTTAACTTCTAGACCTTTCATCATCATTCTTTGGACGCATTCCCACCTTGCCAATATTTTTCTTGAACAGTGCTGCTCAGAGCTGGGCACAGTATTCCCGGTAAGGGTCATTTCCGCACTACACTCTTATAGTGTAATTATTCCACTTTCAACCTCCTATGGAATCCTGGGGTTTGCAGTTTTGGGAGGGGCTGGCTGGACGGCCCCTCCCTCAGCTGCAAACCCCAGGATTCCATAGGAGGTTGAAAGTGGAATAATTACACTATACGAGTGTAGTGCGGAAATGGCCAAGTCTGACTAAAGCAGGATAAAGCGGCACTACTACTTCCCTTGATGTGGTCACGATGCTCCTACTGATGCAGCTTACTGCATTCCCCATTGCTATGTGCTTGTCCTACCTAGGGAGAGAATACCTCACCAAGGATCCCACTGGGGCTAACATTCAAACAGACATACACCAGGTTGAGCAGCGCAACAGGATGAATTATATGGGCAGGGATGACTTGTCGTTTTTGTTGTGTTCCTTCAAGTCACTTCAGAATTATGGCGACACTAAGATGAACCTATTATGAGATTTTCATGGGTGGGAGTGTTTCACCCAGTGGGTTTCCATGGCTGAGCTGGGAACTGAACTCCGGTCTCCAGGGTCTTAGTTGAGCTCTCAAACCACTACATCACGCTGAATCTCTAGGGATGGATTAGAGGTCTCAACTGAATCTACAAATACCTCTTCCTGATCTCCTTCTAATTTCTGGCTAAAGTATGGCCTCAGCTGTAGGTTTCTAAGCACGGGCTCTCTCCAAAGTGTGAAGGACTTGTAATTCAAGGGATGCACGTGAGGCTATGGCAGACCGAGGTTTTCAGACAAAGAACACCAGTGTTGTTGTTGGCTCTGCAAGAGGACCAGCACGCCAAAAGGGAGGGGAGAAGTTATCAGGCCCGGTGGAGACAGCTGTCCATCCTTGACTGATTAACAGAGCAACCTGATGTTGCTGAAAACCTGCTTGGGCAGGATGTAGATGGATCTCAGCTTGCAGAATGAGGGTGAGTTGGTGATTAGTGAAATAGGTGAACAGGATGACTCGCCTGCTGAGCTGTTGCCTTATTAGATTATTCCATGGAGGATTTGCATGCTTGGAGCCATGGTAATTAACAGGACTCAAGCAGAAACTCCAGAGTCAGGGGAAGTCTGTCTGAGTAACACCAGAGGTGGAGGTCAAGTGACGATATTCTTCTTCTGGATTTGTTCATTGTGGTGGTTGCGCCTCCAAGTCATTTCTGACTTATGGC
The DNA here is from genome assembly GCA_948474755.1 of Ctenosaura bakeri. Lineage (NCBI taxonomy): Eukaryota > Metazoa > Chordata > Lepidosauria > Squamata > Iguanidae > Ctenosaura > Ctenosaura bakeri. The sequence continues at coordinate 22,432 of CAOLHI010005610.1, forward strand.
AACCCTAAAGCAACCCTATCACAGGGTTTTCTTGACAAGATTTGTTCTGAGGGGGTTTGCCTTTGCCTTGCTTTGTGGCCCTCAGTGGAGGACTGAGCAGAGATTTGAACCCTGGTCTCCAGTGTCCAACAGCCAAACCACTGCACTGCTCTGTCTCTCATGCTTCTGGGTAGGCCCGTAGCACAGGACAGGACAGGACAGGAAAGGTGCCTGCCCCTATCTCTGGGTAGGCCACTGCAGTGGGGGGACACTTTTTGCCTCACAGCCCTGTGGTGGGCTCTGCCAGGGGTGTAGTTATGGAAAGGGGGCAAAATGAGAGCATTGCCTACCCTCCAAATTCTGTACCCCCAACTTGAACTTTCCATTCAGACCTCAAATTTCAAACATTGTAGTAACATTAACACTTCAACTGTGTATTCAGAAATACAGGCCGGAATCCTGTATCAGAACGTACATTACATAGTTTTATATCTATTTGGCTACGTAGCAGAGGGACTCAGAAACCCTGTGAAAATGTGAAACAGGACAGCACCAAGAGTGTCCAGATGCACATTGGGCTCTACCAGTGCATACTGCCACTCCCAGGCCAGTGTCCCAATGCACAGGAAAAGGCAGCACGACTGAGGAAGGCCTGGTGATCTATGTACTTTATGTTTTTGTCTTTGGGTAGATCAGCTCCAAATCCAGTATTTTTGATCCAGTGAGAGGAAGAAGAGTAGGTGCCAGTTGGACTCACAACAGGCAGACGTAGCTACAGTGGTGGAGCTGTGTCTAGGTGGCAACGTCTGATGGGGCAGGATTTGGGCCACAATCTTGTGTTTTAAATTGATGCTTTCTACTGCAGAGTTTCTCAAATAGGCAGGCAGGCCCTCTGTCAACTCAGAAGTAGTTGGCCTTTTTCATCTCCTGCTGTCCCCAGGGACAAGGTGTGGGAGGGGAGCTAGTACAAATGACCAGGCCTGAAAGTCAGTTCATTTTCAGGCACAATTCAAAGTGCTGGTGATGACCCATAAAGCCCTATATGGCTCAGGCTATTGGACACACTGAATCTCCCTGTATGAACTGGCCTGGGCTCTAAGATCCTGAGAAGAGGCTGTCTACTCTGTCCCACACTATTGCAAACATGGTTGGTGGGGACGCAAGAGAGGGCCTTCTCAGTGACTGCCCCATAGACTCTGGAAGTCCCTTTCCAGGGAGGCCAGAACAACCCCCTCTTTGTTGTCCTTCTGGAGGCAGGCTATAACCTTTTTATTGAGACAGGCATCTTAATACAGAAAGCTTTAAAAAAATGGGTGAGGATGCTGCTGTACTGTTTTAATTTTAATTGTTATCTTTTTGACTCTTTTCATCTCTTTTGAGATGTTTTGAATTTTTAAAAGTTTAATTCTATTTCAATATGCATTGTTTATATGTTTTTGAGATGTCATTTGGCAAAACTCAACTGGAAGAGAAACTGAGGCAATGTTTCCAAGTCGTAAGACTTCTCCATTGGCCCGAAAGGTCTGGCAAAGGTCTGGTGAATTAGTTCTGAAAAGATCAAAACATTAAATGGATTGGGTCAGTGACTCAGAAGGCCACCCAGCCAAGAGGTTCTTTCCCAGCTGTGGTCTCCTTCCTGATTCTGCCTTCCTTCCAACACGTCTCCAAGCCTCACCCATGGGAGCTCATTGTACTATGTACACAACAAAATTGCTTCATGGTATCACTAATCCAACAATCCAATCATGACCAAGAGATGCAAAGTCACAGTTGTTAAAGGAGAGTTACAAAACATTTGACAGAATAATGATGAATTATGCTCCTTGGATTTCTCTTCCTGCTGAGCTCATCCTTTTGCAGAACATCTTAATTGCACACCCAAGGTCATTGAGGGTATGCCAGGAAATTCCTCGATGTTCCTGTAAGAAGCACTTGCAGAAATGATGAATTAAAGTTCACTGTTGCATTGCACTAATTGATAAGGTTATAGTAGCTCTGAGATCGTTGGAATGGGGAATCTGAGCCAGGTTTGACTTTGAACTTCCAAAGACCTCTCATCCCAACTTGTTGCTCTTGACTCCAACAATCCTATCTTAGAATTTTCTTGGCAAGATTTCTTTATAGGAAGTTTATCATGAACATCCTTTGAGGTTGGGAGAGTATGACTTGCCCAAGGCCACCCAGAAGGGTTTCTGTGGCTGACTTGGGTGGAAACTCCAGTCTCTTTATCCAACATTCCTACACCATGTTGGGTTTTCTGAAATTTCAAGACATGTTTCAGTACCTTGGACAGTTCTCACTGCAGCCCACTGACCTAGGTACCATTAGCCTTCACTGGTTCCCCAATTGCTGCTGTATTTTTGAATCTGCAATACACATTTCTTCCGTTTTGCAAGTCTCAGAAGGGTGAGGGCCACTGAGTCTGACGGCTTTCAGATGGTGCGAGGTGAAGCCTTGGAGAAGGGGAGCCAGTTTGTTTTCAGACACAATTCAGGTTCAGGCTATTTGGCAGCCTATATCTCCCTGAGGCTGTTGTACTGTGGCCGTATCACGAGAAGACATGACTCACTAGAAAAGACAATAACATTTGGTAAGGTGGAGGGCAGCAGGCAAAGAGGAAGACCGCATTACAGATGGATGAACTCAGTCAAGGAAGACGGGGTGGGTGATGATGATGTGGATTGGAGGTCTCTCATCCACAGGGTCACCATGACCCAAGATTGACTTGTCTCCCTGAATGAGCTGGTCCAGGTTCTGAGATCATCAGAAGAGGCCTTTCTCTTGGTCACACCAGCATCGCAAGCATGGTTGGTGGGAATGCGAGAAAGGCCTTCTCAGTGGATGCCCCAGGCTCTGGAACTCTCTTCCCAGGGAGGCCACAATTGCCCCCTCGATTGGTAGACTAAAACCTTTTTATTCAGACAGGCTTTCAAAATAGAGTGCTTTTAAAGAATGGGCTAGGGTGTGCTGCATTGTTTTGACTGTTTTTAAAGAGATTTTTACCTTTTCAAATGGCATTTTATTCTTTTGCTGAAGCGTAATTGTTTGAATGCTGTAAACAGTTTGATTCTGTTTTAATATTCACATTCTGTGTGTTTTTGATTGTATTGTTATTTTGAGGTGTGAGCTGCTTTGAGTTGCAATTTTGGGAAAAAGTGAAATAGTAATAGTAACAACAACAACAACAACAACAACAACACAATGATGAGATGATTAGGGATGGGACAAATCCAGAATTTTCCAAATCTGAATCCCTGGAAGGTTCTGGGAATCCACGAATCTCATGAACCTCAATCTTTCGAATCCTTTTTAAAGAAAGAGTTTAAAAAGCAACTTTTTAAAAAGCTTTTAAACTTTTAGAAACTTTTTTTTTTAAAAAAACTATCTTTTGGTTGATGGATTTGAAAGATTCAGCTTGCCTATTTTGGCATGGAGATTCAAATTCGTGAATCTCGAATCCTTGCCAAGGATTTGAGGATTCAGTTGGCCCATCCCTAATGATGATGTTTATATAATCATTGTCAGAGCTAAAGAAATTAAAAACAGAGACAGCACTTTGTGGCATCCCTCAACCAATATCTCTAGTGGTTGATCTAGATGCTACAGTCCCCAAAAAGTAAAATGTCCAAGCATTCTTGTGATGGTTAAATGGAGCCTTCCTATGCAAAAACAGTCAACCTCTGAAGATCTGTTGTTGATGGAGAAGAAAAAGATCCCATGTTCTATATTGGGAAAGCTTTCTGGGGTGTAGTGGTTAGAGTCTTGGACCAGGACTTGGGTTATGCTAGTCCTCACTGAGTCCTCCTGTAGTCTTCACTGAGTCATGAAACTCACTGGGTGTCCTTGGGCAAAAGTCACAATCCCCCAACCTAGTCTACCTTGCAAGGCTGTGGTGAAGATAAAGTAGGGAAGATGTTCCCCATCTTCAACTCTTTGGACAAACAGTGGGAGATTCATAAGGATTGTGATGATGCTAATTACAGTGCGCTCTCTTCTGTTGTGACATCCGCACACACCAATGTGAAGTTGCACAAAGTGTCTCTCCCTTTATAGTCAATGGGAGCAAGAGGTGCACACCTGTGAGGGTGTGGGGAGACACACATTCCATCAATTGACTACGCTCAAGTTTTTTGTTTTACATGGGAGTTCCTGGAACAGAACCTCCTCATATACATTGGGTGGGCTGACTTATGGGCTGCCCATAAGCATTGGCCATTGTAGAAAATAGGCACTATTCAGAATGGATCTTTTGTCTGATCTGGCCAGAATCTTCTTGTAGCTTGCATAATGGCTTAATTGCATGGTGTACAAGGACAAAATGGAAGATATATCTCCAAGTATTCAGTGGATGAATTTAGTTTTTTTTTTTTAATTTTAGAACAAGCCCAATGCATTTTGGCCTACATAGTGGACCCCTGTATATGCAACCTCTGAATCTGCAATTTTGAGTGGCAGCAGAGTACCATGTTCTTTACATACAACGGTGGTCAGAAGATTGTGAATGTGTTGAAGTGTCTGCTCATGTGTTGCCACCATTTAATAACATGGCGTGTGATCATTCTCATTTTTCTCTATTCATAGAGGGTCCTGGAACCGAACTCTGGAAACATACAGAAGGTTCACCATATATATATATTTCAACGGTCATCTTTGGAAATGCTCCACAAACTTCTGTTGCTAGATAGCATATTGTTATCTACAGGTTTTAAGCCATATACAAAAACTGAAATGTATTATGATGTTTTATGTAGATTTTATAGCACAATTATGTGTTGACCTTTTTATTTTCAGTTTGATGTGTCTATTTGTATTGGTTGTTATGTAGCCCCTGAAGAAGGGCATTGAAATTTATACATAGGCTGAAACGAGTTGGGCTTGTTTTGAAAGGGAATAAAAATAAAAGCCATCCAAGAAGCCCTTGGAGATATATCTCCTTTTTTACCTTGGATTTCATTAGGAACCTCTGTTTAAAGACACCACCATCCAAGGCATTCATTCCACTCTCAGACATCTCTTACCACCAGGAAGTTCTTCCTAATGTGAGTCTTCTCCTGACGTTTGAAGCTATTGCTCTGTGTCCTAGTCTCTGGAGTACAAGAAAACAGGCTGGCTCCATCCTCCATATGACATCCCTTCAAACAGCATAGTTTTAATAATGCTATCATGTTGCTTCTTAACCTTCCCTTCTCCAGGCTAAATATACCCAGCTCCCTCAGCCACTTGTCAGGACCCTGGCACTCCAGGACTCAAGCTCTGAGTCTGAACCAGAGTACTTCAAAGCCATGGAGCCTGCTGCACCAGCAGAGCCCACCCCAGAGGCTGCCATGGAGCCTGCTGCACAGCCCACCCCAGAGGCTGCCCTGGACACAGAGCCCTTGGCCCCAGTAGCCCTAGAAATGGAGCCAGGGGCTGCCTTAGACCCAGAGATTCAAGAGCAGGTGCCTACTTACCAGAAGCATTGGGAGCAAAAGAGTGCTCAGAGCGTTTAAATAGGAAACACCAAGCAATCAAGCTCCAGCTGAGGTAGCACCTGGGTGAGGGCCTGCTTAATAAAAGCACTCACTCAGCCTTGGGTCTTTGTTGGCTCACAACTGTCCATTTTTGGGTGTGCCTGCTGGGCTATTGGGGACCCTTGCCTTGCTTCCTGAAATGCTGCCCGACTGGCTGAGGAACAAACTCTGTGGTACGAGGACTCTGTTTGCTGTTTTGCCTGGCTGTGATGTAACAGCCAGGGAATATCTTTGCTGCAAAAGTCTCTTTAGTTTACTGCTGCCTTATCTACCCACTGCTGAAGTAAAGCCCTTTGATTTATTGCCTGTCTGCCTTATCTGGGAAAAGACCTCTTAGCTGGCTCTTGGCTGCCTGCCACGCCTTGGCGTTGACACCACTCCTCATAGAGTTTCATGGTTTCCAGGCCTTCTACCATTTTGGTTGTCCTCCTCTGGACATGTTCCAGCTTGTCAGTGTCATTCTGGAGCTGTGAGATGCAGATCTCTCTTGGTCCAAGAGAGGTTGGACCAAAGTAGAACTGAATGGCATTACTAACTTGCCTTGATCTGGACATCATACTTCTGTTGATGAAGCTTAGAATTGCTTTGGCTCTTTTGGCTGCTGCATCACACTGTTGACTCATGTTCAACTTGTGGTCTTCTAAGACCACTGCAGATCCTTTTCACACGGACTACTTTCAAGCCAGTTGACACCCCTCCTGTATTTCCCCATTTCCCTTTTCTTTTCTAGATGTAGCGCCTTACATTTATTCCTGTTGATTTTAATTGTGTTAGTTGTGTCCCAGCTCTCCCACCTGTCAAGGGCATTTTGAATCCTCATTATGGTCTCTAGGGTATTAAGCTACCTCACCTAATTTGGTGTCCTATCTGCAAATTTGATAAGCCTACCTTCTCTTCCATTATCCAAGTTGTTTATAGAGATGTTGGAAAACACTAGGCTTCCATGCAGGAGCTGAGTTTGGGACGTTTCTTTTCTTTTCCTTTCTTTTCCTTTCCTTTTCAGTCTGAGGCTTTTTTCCCCAGGACCAATGGCAAATGAAAGTAGCAAAGTTTGAAAACTATGTTAATGTTGCATCTTTCCCCCTATATGGGGACTCAAGGGACTTACAGACTACCAAAAGAAATCAAAAGCATGCAAAAAACAAACAAACAAAAACACACCAGTGGAGTGAATGTAAAAGCTATTTTGAAAGGCAATTAAAACCACCTACAGAATTTAAACCATTTAAAAAGGTTTTTAAAAAAGATTTTCTAAAAAAAGAATAATCTTGGCGGGCCAGATACGGCCTGCAGGCATCATGCAGTCCATCTTTATCTTAATCCAAAAATATTCACAGGAAGGATGTTCTAATTACTAAAATCTAATCCAGATTAAACAAAGCATCTTTAACACATGAAATGCCATCTGTATGCAATTACGCTCTTATAGAATGGATAATTCCTGGAATGATTATAGGCACAGGGTGTGGATCCAAACCTTCCCTTTCCCTGCTTTTTTCTTCCTGTTCCTTACAGAAAATCCTGCCAGTGGCAGAAATCATTTAGCTCTCTATCCTCAGAGTAAATGCCAGGTTTTTTTGGGGGGCGGGCGGGGGAACATGCGATTAAAACCTTTCCCCTTCCTGCTTGCAGTCAAGCCAATTGTAAAAAGAAACATGCCATTCCCACATAATGAATGCAAAGAAGCATTACTATCAGGTGTTGTGTAGCTCTTAGTTTTGCACGACATGAGTGAACAAGGGTAAGGGTGTGGTTGGTCTGTCAGGTGGAATCATACCCGGAAGAATAAATGAGCCAAGGAGGAATCAAAGTTTGTAATAATTTCTGGGTGTTGGTAAATCATATTGCTGCAGACTGCCAGCACTGGTTTCATCACCTATGTTGAAATGCAGCTCCAAGGAGGTATATAAAAGCCATGGCTGGAACCTTCCAAACATCACAACCACCTCTTGGAATCAGTTGGCGAGTTTGGTGAGTCCTCTCTTTACTAGTGATTTCTGTAGACGGCATGGCTTGGCATCTCCTATAGCATTGCTCTGGTCCAAACATTCACAAAACTTCATTCTCTTGCTCCAAGTGGACTGGGAAAGTGGCACTTGAAAGTGCGGTTTATCTGATCCAGAAAATTGGCAACACAACTTGGGGAGGGAAAAAAAGTGCCTTTTGGGGGGACTCTAGTTCCCAGAATCCAGCTACATTTGCCCAGGATTTTGGAAACTGCATTGTCAATGACCTCAACAGAATGCTGTCTTTGCAAAAAAAAAAAAAAAACCTGGATCACACTGCCTTCTCAAGAGATGACAAAAAAATGGTGTAGGTTTGCCAATGCCTATAAATATATTCATAGATGTAAGTTTTATAAGCCAATATTTGAAGCCAGGTCTGAGCAAAAATGCACATGGCCCCGTAAACTGCTTTTTTTTTTTTTGCCTCGGGGTCTCCAAATTCCCCATGCTGCCTTTTTAATGGTCTAAAAATGAATTGCTTCTCCTGAAAGTCTCTAGTGCCCTTTCCTTATGACATGGCTCTAGAACTACAATGCTACTTTAAAGACCTTGGGTTTGGGATTTGTAGTTTGGGGAGGCACCAGAGTTCTGTGGCTGAGAAATCTAAGTGCCCCACCCTAAATTCCAAATCCCGGGATTTCATAGGATGGAACCACAACAGTTAAAGTGGGAATCATAGCACTATAACTGTGCAATTTTTGCCATGTTTTTAGGCTTCCCTGGACCACTTAGGTCTACAAGAGGGCTTTTATCAAAACAGGAAGTGAGAGGAAGTCGCTTCCTGTTTAGTTTTTAAAAAACACCTTAACTGGGCCTAAAATGGTCTGGCAAGGGGGGAAATGTTGCGAAAATGTCTTAACAAAGCCATAATGGCTTTCCCAACAGATTTTCAAAGGGGTCTGGAATGGGTTGATTGCTTTAACTCTGGAGTGACAAAACATTGATGCGACTCATGACAATCTCTTAATATTCAGTCAGGTAGGATGAATAGGGAAGATCTCCATAGGGTAAGATCAAGGGATGGTCTCTGATTGCTTTATCTGGGTAGTTTGTCTTCCATTGGGTTGGGAAATGCAAAGAGCCTGAAGCCATGAAGGGCTCAGCATAAATCCACCAGTGTCTGGGTTTTCCACAGAATCCGATCTGGACTTTGCCACCATCATGACCCTGAATACGTCTCTGCTTAGCGCGGCCCTGGTCAAGTTCTCTGGTCATTAATAAATCCAATTGATGAAAATGGCATATCTCATAGGATGGGTGGTATGATATGGTAGCACCACCTTGTGTGTGTGTGGTAGACTGACTTCCTTTGAAGTTTTTAAACAGAGGTAGAGTGAGGATCTTTGGGGAATGTTTTAGTTGTATATTCCTGCATGGTAGTTGAGCTAGGTGGCCCCCTTGTGGTCCCTTCTGACCCAACAATTCTGTGATTCACACTAAACTCTTATCGCGCTATTATTCCACTTTCAGCATCCTATGGAATCCTGGGATTTGCAGTTTAGGGAGGGGCCTTTAGAATTCTCAGCCACAGAGCTCTTGGCTCTCAGGAAACTACAAACCCCAGAATTCCACAGGAGGTTGAAAGTGGAATAATGGCACTATAACACTGTAATGTGGAAAGGCCCTCAGATGCTGGATCTTGCTCCCCCACATGTGAACCCATTTGGGTAGTTCCTTTAAACTTCTGACTAAAATACCATTGATGTGAAAACCCCTCGGTTGCCAAGTTTTCTGTCCCCATCTCACCATCAGCACAATCATTATGCTGCTTAGGAGGGAGAGATTTGAAAAAAAGGCAGTGTCAGAATTTGTACGGCCTGACTCCCAATTTCCTGTCTTTGGTCGTTGCTGCTTACAAGCATCTGTTTTGTTCTCTCACACTCCTAGGCTTTCCAGATTGAATAGTGCACATCATGGCCACAACAGCTCATTCCAGGACTCCAAAGGAATCAAACTGCGAGCCGAACTGCACCCTGGAAAAGGCTATGCAGGACATAGTCAATGTCTACCATCAGTTTTCACCCCTCGAAGGCAAGGATGACTACCTGAGCCTGAAGGACTTGAAAGAGCTCCTCGAATGCCAGGCTCCCACCTTCCTTGCTGCTTGCGTGAGTGAATCCCAAGGGAAGGGAGGTTTTTGGAACAAAGATGGAAGGATGTGTACCAAACTGGGAAGCTGTAGAAAGCTTTTCTGAGAGCAGATGTGGCCCCTAATTTCTTGAATGCCATTGGTGCACTTGTTTTAATCAAAATTAAAAAAAAGAAGAGCATGGATGCAATTGATACACATTTGTAACAAAATAAGCCATTTCCACACTAGCCTGTTATAGTGTTATTATTCCACTTTCAACATCCTATGGAATCCTGGGGTTTGCGGTTCAGGGAGGGGCCTCAAAGGATGTTGAAAGTGGAATAATAGCACTATAACAGTAGTGTAGTGTGGAAGTGGCCATAGACAGTGTCTGTGAAATTGACAATGGCTAGAAGGCAGTTGTGAATATGTAACCTATAGGTGCACTCCTCTAACTGTTTTGTATTTATGATCCCTGTGTAGTCCCTAGTTTAGCAGCTGTGCGAGGACCATGAAAGTTCTACAGACCCACCCAAATCCCACTTACCCAGTAAGCAGATGGTGGGATATTATCAGCGAGAGATGGTGGGATGGTGGGATCACTGGGAATCTGTTCCTCTGTTGATCAAGGAATGATTGGCTGGCATTCCCACTCCCCTTGCATGACCGATCTTTGATGTAAGGGGGATTTGTGACATGAGAGGGAGTGGAAATGGCAGGCTTCTCAATCCACAGGGGAAGAGACCCCCACCAATCCTAGTGGCTGCTTAGTGATAAGTGGGGTTTTGTGGGTGTTTGTCTGGCTGGAATCTACTATGTAGCACCATCATTACATAGCACTGCAAAAACAGACGCACACATTTTAAATTAATATAAGGAACACAAATTCAATTGACACAGTCTGGACCAAATGTAAGCCACATGAATGCAGCTGATACATGTCATAACCAAACCTGAGCAGCAGCTGTGAAAGTGACCTGCACATTTAGGCAAAATGCAAGTACCACGAATGTTATCAATGCACATGTTTTAACAAAACTTTAAGGGTATCACTGAAATCAACAGGCACAGTCAAATAAAATGTAAGTCATATCAATGCATTCATGATGCTTTTTTTTTAAAATAGCATCAGTGAGATTGACAAGCACATTTGAACAAAATGTAAGCCGCATGAATACTGTTGATGTTCTTTTTGAACAAAACAGCCTCAGTGAACTTGACTGGCATGGTTGGACAACACGTAAGTAGCATAAATCCCATTGACACATGTTTCTAACAAAACACCATCAGTGGAATTAATTGGAACATTTAAGCAAAATGCAAGCGGCATGAATGCCATTGATACACTCTTTAAATAAAGGAGCGTCAGTGAGACCAATAGGCACATTTAAACAATCTGTAAGTAGCATGACTGCCACTGGCATGCTTTTTTAACAACAGAGCATCAGTGAAATCAACATGTGCATTTGTACAAAATGGAAGTAGCACAAACACCATTGAAATTGGCCATTAGGTCCACCATAGTTGCTCATCTCTGAACTAAATGCAATAGTGTTCAGAGGAAGGTTTCTTTTGACTGACAACTTTTCCTTCCCCTACATGAGGATTTGCTGAACAAAGTTTTATTATGCTTTCTTTTCACCTACACAGGGCCGGAGCCGCCCAGGCTATATAACGGAGCTCTTCAAAAAAGCAGATGTTGACAACAACAAGAACCTGACTTTCGAGGAGACCATCCGCGTGTTTGCCCTCCTGGCTGATGATGCCCATCGCATCAGTCACGGCGAGGACCGGTGCGGGCCAGACAAGGACTGATTTCCATCACCTCTCTGAAGAACACATTGCAACATATATATTAGAGTCCTTTTGTGTTAGTATTCCCTGGGCTGTACAAACCATCTGGAAAGGGGTGGAGAGAATCTTTGGTTCTCCAGAGCTCCTGGCCTTCACTTTCCATAACTTCTTCCCATTGGTCAAGTAAAGCAGGGCTTCTGGAGTTGGAACCAACAACATCTGGAAGGTGCAACATTCCCTATACCTTCATTAGGTGATAAAGATTGGCATCCTTTGGTTAGTTCCAACTAGAATGGCCCTATTCAGTCAGTTGTTGAATGGTGAGTTAGCATGTAAACAATCTCATTGATTCAATGGGTCTACTCTAGTTAGGACTAACAACAGGATTAAGGCCATGGGAGGAACAATTTCTGGCTCCCCTAGAACTGAAAAGCATTAGCTTTTGGTCCTTAAACCTTATGACTCTCCCCTCAATGAATCCTTGCTTCATCCCATCCTTCCCAACTGCTTTTCTTTCTACAGAGGAAAAGCTACAGGAAACACAAATCTTTCCTCCAACAGTGGTAGAAAGGGAGGGGAAAAGCTTGGAACAAAAAACACAAGATCTTCCAGTGTAAAATTCATGCCACCTTCCATTAGCTCTTTATTAAGCATCAGTGTTAGGGTGATATGTCCTTGCCATGTGGACCTTGTGGTTGCAATGGGCCTTGCTGGGGATGAACAACAACAAAGCTGAGGATGAACAATATATATGTTTTGCAATATATATATGTTTTGCAATGATATTCACAATGTTAAGTCAAAATGATGAATAAAGACATCATAGAACATTCTGAGGATCAAATCTTTGTTTTCTCACACGGGAGTAAGTTTCTTTTATGAGCAACACAGTTCCAGGTGGGTTTGTGCATTAGCTTCCCTGTTTGGAAAGATAGCTAATACTCCAGAAGACAGGATTGGAATTCAAAATGACCTTAATGAATTAGAGAACTGGGCAAAAACTATCAAAATGAATTTCAACAGAGAGAAATATAAGGTACTACAGTTACACAGAAAAAACATTGAAATGAACAGATATAGGATGGGTGACACCTAGCTCAACTACAATACATGTGAAAGGGATCTAAGAGTACATCACAAGCTGAACATGAGTCAGCAGTGTGATGCGGCAGCCAAGAAAGCCAATGCAATTCTCAGCTGCATCAATAGGAGTATGGTGTCTAGGTTAAGGGAAGTAATAGTGCCACCTATTCTGCTTTGGTCAGGCTTCATCTGGAATATTGTGTCTAGTTCTGGACACCAGAATTCAAGAAGGATATAGACAAACTGGAATGTGGCCAGGGGAGGGCAACCAACATAGTAGAAGGTCTGCAAACCATGAAGCCCTATGAGGAGTGGCTTAGAGATTTGGGTATGTTTAGCCTGGAGAAGAGAAGGTTAAGAGGTGACAAGACAGTCGTGTTTTAATATTTGAAGGGATGTCCTATGGCAGATGGGGCAAGCTTGTTTGCTGCTGCTGCAGAGACTGAACACAGAGCAATGGCATCAACTACAGGAAAAGAGATTCAACCTAAACGTTAGGAAGAACTTCCTCATAGTAAGAGCAGTCTAACAGTAGACTTTTCTGCCTCAGTGGAGTGTAGTGAAGTCTCCTTTTCTGTAGGTTTTTAAACAAAAACTGGATGACCATCTGTCAGGAGACATTCTTCATTCGTGTATTCCTGCATGGTAGAATCACCATATTCTATTTCCAGAAAAAAATCCAGAAAAATTCACCAAGGGCCTCCTGTAGCACTTCAATCGCACCTGCCGTCGTAGTGCGTTACTGTTATAGCACTTGATAGCGCTTCCTGTTATGGCAGATCCAGCAGTGGGAGGCCCAGTTTGTCCCTCCCTCAAAGACTCCCATGGCGTGCCAACTTTCTGTCCCCTCTCCCTGTTTATTTTAAATGTCTCCTTTGAGTCAAAACTTTTAATTTTTTAAAATACATTTTTAAAGAGCACAAGGCAAAAGTGCAATGGTGTACTGGCATCTCATGCTGTTACTACATTGTTGTGTTATTACAGCTTCCAAAATAACAACGACAAAAAATCAATGCCCAATCAGGGGCAGCAGGGCAGGGTGAAGGCAGGGCATTGAAGTGGCCAAGGAAGCTGCAATGTGGAAGGAACACTGGTGGCAATGCCGCTACCCATCCCCTTAAGGGGAAGGTGCGGAAAAGAGCGTCCCTAACCCAACGGCATCGCGCAAATGGTGACGCCAAGGGTCTAATGTGCTAATGGCCTCTGGTGTGGAAATGGTCTTTGTCTTTTTCTGGCCTAAATCCAAGACCATGAAATCCAGACAATTGGCTTTGATTCCAAGGGGATTGTGGAAGTCTGCATCTTGTTTCTGAAATGGATTTATTTTTAATTTTTCTTTTTGGTCAATTAAAGTATACATAACCTGTGGTGTTGTCTTCAGCCACTTGGGGCCATACTTCCATAACAAGTGCTTGCCTTGGATTTGGAAGAAAAGGTTTAATTCAACACAATGCAGGTACTGCCTTGTTGCAGGACAGGGGAACTGGGGTCCTCCAGATGTGGTTTGATTCCCATGCCTATTGTTCCTATCCACCCTAGCCAGTGTTAAAGCATGATGGATGCTGTAGCTGAACCACAGCTGGAGATAATGGGTTCCTCCTCTTGTTCCAGAGAACTTTGAGAAATGATCTTCAGATGGAACTGTAGCTACAGGGTGGCCAAAATGACAGCATTGGCCCTCAAATAAGAATTCTGCCGCTCTATAGAATGTTCCTTCAGCCCCCAAAGTTATAGCATTGCAATAGATAAAGCTTCAGCTGAACATTTTAGAGGAACAGTGTTACCCTGTTCTCTGGGGGTCCCGGGAGGGGCACCCAAATAACCAAAACATAAACACAATTCTGGGGAGAATTAGCAGAGAGGCAGGATAACTTAGCAGGGATCTTGCAACCCAGCGCCTAAGGGGTCAGGTCAGTCAAGCAGTCAGACAGCTTTAAAATAGCAAAAATGATGTTTTATTAAAAGACAAACAAACATTGAAGACACCACAATCACACAGTTAACAAAAGAATTGGAAATAAGGATTTTCGGGGGAAATTGGTGATACGACACCTTTCTCATAGTCCTGAAGAAGTTGAAGATTGAGTTCCTTGGGGTGCACGGAAGAAAGCTCAGCGCAGTTCGCTGAGGGGAGCTCTCCAGGCAAAGTGGCAGCAAGATGAGATGAAAGCCCGGAGCGATCCGAGGTGGTCTCAGAATCGAGGGGTTTATATAAGGTGAATTGTGACTGCAGGTCATGCCTTACTCGGTGAGAACAATGCGAGTTTGGAGCGGGACAAGGCTTTGGTAAAGGTCAAGTTTAACATGATCGGCTTAGTGCAGAATCAACAATAGCGTAGCCAGTATGCAAATGCAAGGTGCTTAGCTTGGCTTTGTAAGACTATCAGCTCAGGGCTGGGCGCCTTTGTTAGTGTCGCGCTTAAACAAGAGGGTGTTTGCAGGAGAGGTCCCTGAAGCAACGGAGTGGCTCTATTCTACCTGCCTAGGTGGAGAATGGAATGTCTAACAATTACCGGCCGCACCTGTTTACGTGCTTGTCCAGAAGCCTTGCAAACACGTGGAGTGGCGTGGCAGAGGAAGGCTGAATAGTTTTGATATGAAAAGCGATATCTAGTGCTATCACTGGGTAGGCCTGGGCCGAAGTCACAACAGTTTTGGCAAAAATGAAGTTCAGGTGTGAAACATTTTCAGGATCTCATTCTACAATGATAGAAATTTAGGACTGAAGAAAAATTTCTTGGAGGGGGCAGAATTTGTATTTGGGAGGGCAATGCACTTATTTTCTGACCTCTGTAGCTGTACCTCTACATTTGCTATTGAGCTCTGTGGGCCAGGAGACTAAGGTGAGCAGCATTTGAGGTACCGCCTCAAATTTAGTGAGAGGAGGGCCTCTCACAAGAGTTCTGGCCTGTTGCATGAACTCCCATTCTGTGGGAGCCTGGAATTGTCAGGAGAGGTCCACTTCTTTTTAGTGTACAGGCGGGCCTTTATTTTGGCTTGCCTCTCATCCACCAGCCAATCGTGGATTGTCTTGTATTGGCAGTAAACACAGTCCTGGTATGACTGAGCTGAGGTCCACATCTCAGGAGACTTGAGATGTGGACCTCGCCGACAGGGTCCAGCTAGTTTTGAGCTGTCCTGGCAAAAGAGAGGGCTTGTCTTGTCTTGCTTTTTGAAAAACGTGGCAATCAGGGTTAAGGGGTGTAAAATCGTCCCCCCGCTCCGTCCAGGCCTGAATCTGCCCTTAGCAGACCTGTAGCCACCAATATGGATGCTGAAACACTGTGTTGGTCATAATGTGGAAAACATTTTCTCCTTGGCCTTCATCTCTCTCTTCCAAAGGGAAAGAAGTGCTCTGTTCTGCATAGAAAAGGACTCTGTGATGGAAAATGATACCGTGGGCCCCTTCTGCACCACAGAGCGAGGCCCTGGCTGATGGCTTGAAATAAAGAATATGGACTTTGTGAAGGGAAATCTGTTAAGTGGCAGTTAAAACATGTGGGTGGGTAATGCAGTCAAATACTCTTTTAAAACTTGTGCAAAACCCAGCTTGATAGGACATTATTGTTTACTTTAGTCCTGGGAAGTGTGCCATTCTCCTTAGAATGCAGACATTCACAAAAAGTTATATCTTGAAACACAGTGAAAACAGCAGGAGTCTGTAAAGGCTGTCTTAAAAATAGAATTCAACCATCTGTGTGTGGTCAGCTTTGTAACCTTGTAGATAAGAAAGTTGGCCTAAATCAGATTGATGGGAGGTGGAGCAGCTAGCCATGACTTAAAGTTACCTCTAGCTTCATTAAGCTTCATTATAATATTAACTTTCACACCCCCAAGGTGGGATCTGGTATTATAATTTGGGACCACTTATATGCACATGTGCAATGCTTGTATGCTGACATAATAATGTATTCATTTTCTATACATATGAATTTGGATTAGCCAATGAACCAGCATTTTTGCTTCTGTAATCATGTTTGGCAGGGTACATAGCTGCCTGCACGCAGCCATTTCTTTGGAGTGGCTTGTCTCGGTTGCATGGGCATAGCAAATAAAAAAAAGAAGAACCCTTTTCTTTTTATCCACGTGTCATCAATTAACTTTAATAAAGTTGAGTATAAATTGTGTCACATGGCCAGGAGAAATACAACAGTGGTCTCCCAAATTTGGCAGTAACTAGAGTCCTGGTATGATCCCTGAAGGATTTGATGTGAGACTTTCTTAGAGCTAGAGCATTTCCTTCCAGCTCCTTCCAGGATGCATGACAAAATACTCAAAACACACAGCCTTTTTTTTTTTTTAAAGAAAGGGGGGATTTGGGAACTGTGTGTGCCCTGAATAATGTTGTTGATGAGTCAGTACAGGTGATGATACACCCTCATTATATAGAACACAAGTTGCTGTCTGTTAAGGTATGGACGATTGTGCATCTGAGATAAGAGTATGATAAACTGGTATACTTTTTCCTGGTTGTATAACACTGGTCTCACAACACCTGCCTTGGCTTTGAGATTTTTCCTGAGCTTCAGCTGATTTCCAGATGCCATTTTTACTTGCAAAGGCCTAAACTGTGTGTGCCCAGGTGGGGATGACAGCACTTCCTCCAAGATTTCACAAATGAAAATCGGGACATGTGTGACCAAGCACCACTGGAGTGTGGTCAAGGCAGCAAAAGTTATCAATCAGGAAGAATACACAGGCTAAGAGAGGCTGTAGGAATTTGGTTTTGTTGGAAAGACTGCCCTCTTCTCTCCTCTCCTTTCCTCCTCTGCTGCATTAATTGAGTGCAAAGTGCACTTTGAAATCGGTTTGTATCAATTGAAATAAGCCAAAGACTAAGGGGGAAAGTGGGAGAAGAAGTTTGGGAACTATTGTCTTTCAGCAATTGAATGGCTTCGCTGAGCTAATTCAATTTTTGTTCTTGTAATTTTTTTTTAAAAGTAGATATACAATTTCAGCTACAAAGCTAAAGAACTAAACAAAAATAACAATTATAACAACTACTAACTTTACACGAAAAATAAATAAACAAAAACTGAAATAAAAAAAAAATTACTCCAAAAGATACCTAAAATACATTGCATGGTATATAAATAACAGCTAGTACATATGTTTAAAAAGGTGGTTTCCAGTAGACTATTGATCACGTAAAAAATGAAAACTTTTCTAAGAACAAATATCAAATACTTCCACTGCTGTTTCCCCCAAAATACAGATTACTAAATCCTACAATCAGAATGTTGTTCTCTTTTTTTTGCAAGAAGCATGTTAACATAGCCCAATCCCCCGCAAAAACCTTCACAGTTTTTTCTCATATCAATATTGTTAATTCATCCCTCTCTACTACGTCCAGTAATTTAACTGACCAGTCCTTTTTTGCTGGAATCTCAACACTTTTCCATCTCTGAGCGTGTAACTAGCTTGCTGCAGTTATATGTTATAGAATCTTGCTATATTTCTTCTTCACTGGTTCTTCTACTACTCCCAGCAAGTACAATTCTGCTTTCATCTGAAAATTAACTATCATTTTTCTAAACATTAGATATAATTGACTTCAGAATTTTTTGGCCTCATGACATGTCTTCCACATATGGTAAAAAGATCCACATGCTATTTACATTTTCAATATCTGTTAGGTGTATCTTTATGCGTTCTGGCCAAATTTCTGGTGTCCCATGTTATCGATACATCATCTTACAAAATTCTAATTTAAAACATAATGCAATTTGAATTTAATTCCCTGTGATCCCATTGCCTGCCATTGTTAACACAATATATTATGCCCTGTTGTCACAGTTCACCTGTCAAGAACTGTCAAGTATTGATCAAGAAAACACATGTATAATTTCCATTATGTTTATTGGAAACACAAGAGGCTAGTCATATAAATGTTTCTGGCATTAATACCTTGCATCAGCTACTTTGTTATATAGTAAATCTGGAAGAACCACCAACGGGCATCGGGAATAGATGCTAATGGATTATTGTATCCATTAGCATCTGTTCCCGATGCCCGTTGGTGGTTCTTCCAGATTTACACCCCCTTTCCTAATTGCCAAATTGTTTTTCTTTTGTTGAAAGAACTCCTCTCTACAATCACTTTGATATTTAGAATTTCCTCCTTGGTCTTTCATATTCTAATTTTAAGCCTCACCTTTGTAACCTCCAGCCTAACCCTCATAAATCATCCTCTAACTGCTATCATCTAAGCACAACAACCCAATGTTGTTTACCTAAGCTGGTTAATATTGCCCCAGCCAATAAACAATACTGATCATTTGATCCCCAAGAATCTGGTCTCTAATAACCCTCAATTATATTCCCACTGTTTCTGTCACATTCAGCATTTCTACATACTGACACATGCCCCCCCATCCCACAGACCACTATATGTCTAGGAGAAATATCAACACAGCATTGCCCTTCCTCCATGGGGAGATGGACATCAAGAACCCCACTTTGCATGGTTTACACAAAGCTTCAGAGCACTCTTGGCAGTGAACTGGATGTTGACGAATTACTTCTTTCAAGACAGGTTCCCTTCAGTTACCAGTTCCACAGCTTTTTATCCCTCTGTCTTAAGGAAAACCACTTTAATCAATAGGTTCAGTCGGTCAAACATTTATACTTGAGCTGCTATGACACCAGAGGACACTAGATGGTGCCAGTGTCTAGGCAAAGCCACTTCTCTTTTAAGAGTCTTTTTCTTACGAAAGACGGCTTATCATTACTCACGCCATTTCCACACTACGCTGTTATAGTGCTATTATTCTACTTTCAACATCCTATGGAATGCTGGGGTTGCAGTTGAGGGAGGGGCCTTTAGAATTCTCAGCCAGAGAGCTCTTTGGCCTCAGGAAACTACAAACCCCAGAATTCCACAGGAGGTTTGTGCATTCCATTTTTTCTGCCCAAGTGTAGGACATTACATTTCTCTCTATTTAAATTCATTTTTTTAGATTTGGCCCAGCTCTCCAATCTGTCCAGGTCATTTTGAAATTTGATCCTGTCTTCTGGGGTATTAGCAACCCCTCTCAGTTTGGTGTCATCTGCAAATTTGATCAGCATGCCCTAGTGTGGAAATGGCCAAGAAAGAAAAAGCCTTTTTTCAAAATATTGCCACTTTCTGTAACTCCTTTGGAGCACCAGATGTCACTCTTTGCTCATTCATATCAGTTCAGTTGCCTTTACAAACCATTACATTCACACACTGTCAAATTCTTTCCCCTTCAGCTCCTTTCAAGTTCCAGATGGCACTTTCTGATCATTTATTTCAATGCAGTTGCCTTTAAAAGCAATTACAGTCCTCCCTCCACATTTGTGGAGGTTTGGTGCAGAGAACACCTCTGAAAGTGGAATAACTGCAAATAACTCCCCAGGGGCTATGGCGTGGCCAAGGTTGCTGGGGTCCCTCTGGGGTAGCCATAACTGGCTGGAGCAACCCGACCATGGCATTGCCCATGGAAAGGAAGGCCAGCAGCCCTCTCGATCGTGTGGCTGGCCCTGCTCTGGCCCTGCACACTTTCCTGAGCTCTTAGGTGGCCCTCCCAGGTGGAGATCTCAGGGGGATTATCTCTGTTCCCATGATTGCTGCCTGAAAGGGATGCCCTCTTTCTCAACAAAGCGCAAGATGCTGGAGTGACCTCAGCCAGGCAATTGCTGCCTGATTTGGCCTCACCCACTTTACTCAGATTGCAGGTGTCCCTTCCTTTCTGCTATCCTGCCTGTGATTGCCCACTGAGGGGACCCCACAATCACAGCAAAGCAAGTGAGGCTGGAGCAGTTGGAGATAGCCTGGCTGAGGTTGCTCCGGCCCTCAGATCGTTGGCATTCCTTCTGAGCAGCAGTCGTGGGGTAGGTTAGGCCCTTCCCCACAATTGCTGTCTGGAACGGAGGTCAGTGATCTGAGCAAAGTGCATGAGGCCTGAGCAGCCTTGCCCACTTTACTCAGATCATGGGCGTCCCTTCTCAGTGGCAGTCATAGGGTAGGTGAGACTCTTTCCCCTTCCAGGTGGCGACTGAGCAAAGTGCACGAGGCTCAGATTGTGGATGCCCCTTCTGGGTAGTGATCATGGAATGAAGCTAATGTGCCCCAGGATTGCCCACTGCAAAGTGTGCAGGGCCAGAGCAGGGCCAGCCCACCATCACCCCTAGGAGGGAGACTAGTGGCCCTCTTCCTGGGCTATCCTGTGGCCCACTTGCTTCTGCCAGGGAAGAGGAGGAAGAAAATGGCGAGGCGGCTGCAGACTCATGAATAATCAAATTCTCAAATGTGAAACCCGTGAATGTAGAGGGAGGAGTGTATATCCACATAGGCCCTTTTCACACAGCATTTGCCGTGCGAAAGGACCCCTCGAGCATCACACGATTGTGAGGAGTGATCTTCACGATGCACTCACAATTGTGCAATGCTCCAGGGCCTGGCAGGCGCTGCTTGTGCACTTTTCATTTTCAGTATTCAGCTGAAAATGGTGCGCAATCACGCATTGCTCCAGGGCCCCACGTGCACTTGCCATGCATGCGGAACCTCCAGAACCACGGCAGTCACGCTTCCTGCCCCAGCAAAGCCTGGGAAACTCCCAGGCTGCACTGCAAAAGGAAGAGGTGGGGCTCTTGTGCTATCTGCTCAGGAGCAGGCACCTCATGTGGAGTGAGGACGCAAGAGCTTCACGCTGGAGGCTGCTCACGTGATCCCCGCACCTCAGCGCTGAAAAAAGGCAAGGTGAGAAAAGGGCCATAGACTTTGCTTTCCTTTCCCTTTAGCTCTTTTCCAACACCAGATGATGGTCTCTGCTCATTCTGCTACACAGAGTTTCCTTTAAAGGCAAGTTCCTTCTCACAGCAGCCAATAGTTCTGGTTCTGTTTTTCAAGGTAGCCCTGCTTATCTCTATGTTCAGGTAAATAAAAAAAACTTATTCATTCTCCTGAACTATTTTACGGTCCATCAAGTGAATCTGATATATTTTAATGTATTTCTGTCCACTAATAAGAAGTTCCTGTTTTCTCCCACAATTTAATCCCCTGTGCAGCACTGTTTGAATGTCTTTTTTTCAAAGATCTCTCTGTTGCTTAATCACTTAAAGTGAAATTCAATCCAACATTACTTTACATGCCTCTGTAATCATTGCTATTTATTCTCCTTTTTTTTTAAAAAAAAATGGAAAATACAGCCCAATCTTTCCCACTTCATCCAAATCAGTACTCACATGATTATGTTGCAAAAGTTATAAAGAAGGTCTACACTGAGCAAATTTTTCTAATTGTTTATTTCTGAGCTCTTCTTCTTTGTAAGACAGGGATTTGCTGGAGATTAGGGCTTTTTACAAGTTGGCAAAAACACACAATTGGGCTGGATGGTATTCACAATTTTTCCCTCCGCCTATGATCAGTCACCTCTATGGGGCAAACTGATACACCAGGAGGAATCCAGGAACCTTTTTGATTAATCTGGTATGTTACCCATAAATGTAGGTGTCACAGGGGCCACCCCATGAGGCCAGTGCCTCTGTGCAAAAGTGGAGAATTAATTAATTCAAAATCAGGAGGCTAATGAGAGGGGGGCAACTTAGCAAGACCTTTTTACCAATGTATACAGGCTCACACAGGAAAAGAACCAGCCAGAGATTCAAAAATAAACTAAAAATGTATTTTATTGAGCGGAATTCACTCATGCATGCACACAAGATACAAACAGTCAGACATTCACACAAGAGCTAACTGAAGGTTAAAGGGAGGAAAAATTATGGATAGAGGCTGAGGGTTTGGGGTTATAATCAGTCCAGAAGAGTAGTGAAGAAGTTGAAATGTGGCTTAGACTTGTGTCCAAGGGCAGACAGATCAGGATTCAGAGTGACATAGTGGGGTCCAGCATTTCATCTGACTGCATCTGACTTCTCAAAACCAAGACTTCTCAAAAGGGTTTATATACTCTGTTTTCCTCCCTGAAAGGGTGTGAGTTAATTGCTTTCTGGCACGGTAAACAAAAAGGGTCTAGAATAGACTGATTGTTTCAATGTCTTGGTTGAGTTGGGCTCTGGGCCAGGCTTCGATAGGATATGCACATGGCAGGGGTCCTTGCATCTGCACCTGGGCACCTTATTGTTTTCTGAGGTTGGCAGTTGATAGGATTAGCTCAGAGCCATTAAGTCAGGCTTTACGACCTGGCCATGCTGAGGCCATCTCTGATTTATTCTCCAAAGGAGCTTAGCTGCAGACTTGCCAAAGCTGTCCATCAGTTCCTTCTGATGTTCCAGGGACTTGGGAGAGTGAATTGGTTCAAGGCAGGCTGTCCCTCTCTGGAGTCGTGTAATTGCCATAAATTATGACTGCTCACAAAGCACTCATTGCCTAGTGTCTCCCAGTTTCTGAGTGACACATAATTCTTCACAGGGTCATGTCACATGTGCACAGAAGCTCAGGAGGGTGAAAAGCCATATCTTCTAGGGGTGACATTCACTTTACGACAGGGCCGGCACCAGAAGGAGTGGACAAAAGCCAGTGGCAAAGCTTAGTGCGAGTGGGGGCGAGGACGGATGGGTGTGGGTGGGGGTACGGTACACACGAGTGGGGCTATAGTGTACATGAGTGGAGTGATGGCACATGTGGGCAGGGCTATGGTGCATGTGGGTGGGGCTATGGTGCACAAGGGGCAAGCAAGGAGTAGCATCACCCCCCCAAAAAAAGTGTCATCCAGGGCACATTACCCCCATTGCCCCTCCATCTCTACACCACTGACAAAAGCCCTTGAACAGGTTCCTTCCAGCTCCCTCCCTAATGCATGGTGAGATGCAAGGAAACCATGTGTCTCTGGGCCATGATTGGAAATCTCTAGGAACAGGAATAGCTGGCAAGCCCTGAGGGTGAGCTGAGAATAAATGAAGGGTCTGGATATTTTCTTATATAACCAAGATCATCCTCCACCAAGATCTGCTGGGTTGTCAGGAGGTTGCTGCAGATGATCTCATAAGTCAGATTCTTTTTTTTTTGGCCAGCACATGAACATGTTCAGTTCATGGAATCCTTTTTATTTTTGGGCTTCAGGTCATGTCCAGTAGGGAAGGAAGTGCTCTGGTATGCATAGAAAAGGACTCCATGGTAGGAGGACACTATGCCCCCCTCCTTCATGAGAAACCCAGCTGTGGCCTCCCAAATTGGCACTAACCAGAGTCCTGCTATTGTTACCCTGATTTCTGGGGTCCCTTGGGGGACACCTCAATGTGCTCCATGTGATGGGGAATGGAAACTAGCTAGAGCATGAGCTATAGCAATGCGAGAGGCAGGGTAACCTAGTGGGGTCTTTTTACCCAGTTTTTACAGAGTCAGGCCAAGCCAAAAACCGAACAAAAAATGCCCAATAAATGATTTTATTGAATGAAAATCTCTCGCAGCAAAGCAATCACTCACACACTCACTCAAGACCTATTAAGAAGTAAAAGAGAGGAAGCTGGATAGGGGCATATTGAAGGGGTTGCAGTTGGGGTAATACAGCACCTTTTCATGAAGTCCTTGGTCTGGGAAAACAGCGGAAAAGTGGGGCTCAGCACAGAGAGGGCTGATGGGATTACTCAATGGATAGAGAAACGGTCTACTGGGATGACCGGGAGTGATCCAAAGAACAGCTCAGAAACTGTGACTATTTGTAGGGAAAAAAGTACCTGGAGGGCTAATCCTTTCCTGGGGAGAACAACAGGTGTTGCAGTGAGAAAGAAGTTCCACAAAGGTAGCTTCCTTTGTGTGATGAGATTACAAGGTGTTGCCAAAGTCTCAGGATCTTCGGCTGCATTTGGTTGTGGTGTGACTTCATGTAAATGGTCCTTGCCTGATAGGATTTTATTGCTATTTGTGCTCAACTTGGGGAAAACACCCTAATTCCCTCAAGTCGGCTTCTCAGGGGCTGAGGACCCTTTGTCTACTGTGGGTTTGCACAGCTTGAGGTCTCCTGGGGCTACATGACTGGGGATTTTACTGGCCTGACCTGGTTTTAGATTGTTTGACCATTGCTGTCTATGTGCCCATCCGGGTGACCTCTCAGGCACATTGAACCATATTTTAATATCAAAACTGTAGACCCTGGGATAGGGTTTTTCCAGTGGAGTAACACTATGATCCTTGAAGAATTTGGGATGACACTTTCCTAGGGACGGAATGTTTCCTTCCAGCAACTTCCAGAACACAGGATGAGCAAATACACAGCCTTTTAAAAGGGGGTTTATGAACTGAGTGTGCCTTAGATCATTCTGTTCATGGCCACGTATAGGTGAGGATACATGCACATTTTCTAGAACACAAACTGCAGTCTTTTAAGGTATCATCAGCTCTGCACCTGACAGCAGATTATGCTGAGCTGGTTCATCTTCAGCCACCCCCAGGGCCAGCAAGAAGGGAAAAACTGGTACAAATTTTCAGGGCCTGGCTGTCTGGAAGAATCCCAGGACTCAACTCTGTTGTTTATGTCTTTGTTTCTCAAGCAGAGTAGCCTCAAATCCCATATGTCTTGAGAGGAAAAAAAGCATGCTCCAGCTCGACTTGCAACAGGCTGACTCCTGAGAATTTGGGAGGCAGCAGAATGTCCTCCAATTGCACACCAAACGCTGCTGGAGTTTGTCTATTGGGAGTGTTGCTGGCGCTTACACCAGGTGTGGCAACGGGGCAGCAGCAAAAATAAAGCTATTGCACCCCCCAAAGAAGAATTCTGCCACCCAGTGCAATCTTTGTTCAGTTTCCAGCTTTCTAGCTCTGTAGCAGCTGAAAACCTTGGGCCTCCCAAGGAAGGGGTCAAAGTGGGGAAGGGAATGTGAATACAGCAAGCAGAAGAGTTCTAGGCATGTAGGATTTTCAATGTCTTCTTTTCTGCAAAGCCAGAAGTTTAGGGACTGGAGAAAAGAAATCATGGGAGAGGGACAATATTCTTACTGGGGGGCAATGCTCTCATTTTGCTCCCTTTCCCCACAAAGGAGGAGACAAGAATACGTTTCGGGATGACAATCCACCCGCCCCAGCCCTATAGAGACTGGCTAAGGCCTCCAAAATTTGGTAGTGCTCCCAGTCCTGGTGTGATCCTTGAAAGATTTTGGGATTGGACATTCCTAGGGTGAGCACTTTCCCTTTTAATTCCCTCCAGAATGCAAGATAGGCAATTACTTTGTCTCAATACACAACCTCATTGAAATGGGATTTCTGAGTTGAGTGTCCCTTCCTTAATTTTGCTTTTTTTTTGTTAATGGACCACTAAAAATAGTTGAATCATTTTAAGCAACACGCATCATCATCACCATCATTATCATCCTCTCTTGAGGTCCAGCCAACTGTATACCCAGGGCAGTCCATTCTTCTCTCAAACAGCTCTTCCACTCAAGACAGTTGTCCAAAGGTGGCATCTCATTTCCTCTAGTTAGAATCCCAGTTACAGGTCAGACATGTACAGAAATGGCTTGCTGGCTTCCTGACCTCCAGCACATACATTTTGGACCAATTTTTCTAGTGACGAGCAGGCCAGTTCCAGTTCTTGTTGTTTGCATTCAACTTGACCCCAAGGCAAACTCATCATGGTATTTTTGCCCAAGGAATCTTCAGAAGAAGTTTGTCATTGCCTTCTTCTAAGGCTGAGAGAGTGTGACTTGTCCAAGGCCACCCAGTGGGTTTCCATGGGCGAAGAGGGTATTTGAACCCCAGTCTCTCGGAATTCTAGTCCAACCCTTTAACCCCTATACAACGCTGCCTCCCCTATTTTCTGAGGATTTTGGACTGTGACTCTAAGAGTCCCCCAACCAGCATGGCCAGAGCTGATCAAGGATCCGGTGCTCTGATCACACGGAGGGCGGATCCATAATCACTGACCACCAAGCAGGGAGGGTGATGTCTTACTCCGGCAGGTCCCTCAAGTTTAGGATTTTTTAGTGTATTTTATTTTTAAATGTTTATTTTTAATACGTAGTAGTATAAGTAATAATAATGATAATAATATATGCAATAAATTCCTTCCCACTTGATATGTGTTATAGTGGTCTTGTGCCTATCTTATGTTTAATATACCCCTCTTTGCCCGTTATATTTAGAAAAAAGGTTTCCGAAAGATATTAACAATTCTTTTAAAAAAATAATTTCTCCTTCAAAGAATTAGTTTCTCTAAACCTTACCAATCTATAAATAACCTCACATTCATTCTATCTTCTTTTCTATCTCTATTAGAATAAGCCTACCAATAATTTTTCTACCTCTAAGAACACTATTTTATCAAATTAATTCCCAAGACTTTACAGAAATAAAGCATATTCTATCCTACAACTCCACACCAAAACCTTTTAATGACAAAGGCTTTTCTCATAAATTGAAATTCACAAAAATACTTGTCCTACTCCCTTCATTCCAATTTTTTTGAAAATCATTGTTTCCAAGACCATTTTTCCATTTCTTTGTCCTAAATTAATCTCCAGGTTTTTTCCTTATTGCAAATCCTTCAAAGCAACTTGCTCAATCTGTTCCTTTCATTCTTGTCTGTTCCCGAAAGCTCTTCATCCACTCTTGTGTTTTTCTCGTGCGTCTTCTTCCTTAATATCCAGAAGCCATCATTTTCCATCCAGTTCTTCAACTCAAAGCCCATCACTGTAAAATTCTTTTTACGGAGCTCCCAGTTGAGTCTTCTCCTCCTTGGTTCCCACATCATCTTTTTGAATATCTTTCTACAATCCTTAAAATTTAAATCAGACATAGATGCATTCTGCTCCGGTTTTTCCTCTTAGATTTCTTCCTTCACTTGCTCAATATTCTGGATTCACTAGAATCTATATTTTTTAAAAAATTTCATCATACCTTCTTGATTGTTCATCTTTAAATGCCTTTAAAAAATAAAATAAAAAATGCTGGTACTTCCTCTTGCTAAAGTTGGTAATCTATTTTTAAATCAACCAGAACAACAAAGTCAGTTTTTTTTTTAAAATTTTTGAGTATTTCTCTCTCAAGGAATAACATTAAATTCCTGATGCAGCTGGCAAGAGTGTCCAGTAGGTGGCGCCAGGAGACAAGTCCCATCAAACAATACCTCCATTAGGTGTTCTTTTAAAAGTTCAGTCGATAAACCAATTTCAATTTGAAAAGAGCCAAAACAGATTTTTGATCAAAATCATTCAGTGAGGAAGTTCGTTATCACAACATTTTAACACCTTTATTTGCAGATAAAATAGTCATCGTATTTGTCATTGGAAGAGAAATGGCACGCTGTCCCTTTAAATCCAAATCCACATTAGAGGAAAGGACATGAAAACAAGGGAATCAGCTTACTGGTGTGGCATTGGCTCCTTATTCCTCCTTTGACGGAACATTATTCTCGTTAAGGGATCTCGGTCAAGATGTCATGTTCATAAATGGGGAAAGAAAACTCCCACCGGGCAGTCCCACAACGGCTGCTGTGGCCCCCGGTCTGTTCCCAAGGAGGGCTCTTGCAACCCGTGATCTGGCAAAATGGTCTCCGTTGCAGCCATTGTCATTGAGCTGATGGAGGTAGTTTAAGCTGCCCCTCAAAACCTGGAACAATCAGGACCTCATCATCAATACCCAGTCTCCGGCCACTTCCGCACTAGGCTGTTATAGTGCCGTTAGTCCCCCTTCAACGTCCTGTGGGATCCTGGGGTTTGCAGTTTAGGGGAGGCCTCAAAGGGCCTTTGACTTAAGGTCGCAATCCCACTAGCAACCCACACCTTCCCTAAAAAGGATTCCTTACCCATTTTCAAGTCTGGGTTCCCCCACAAAGTCAGCTTGGCAGGAGGACATGGGTGAAATTTCAATATTGGCTGCACGATTCCGACTGCTGAAATTGTGGACAAAACACTGCCCCCCCCTTTTTTTAATATAATGTGAACCAAGTTCTGTCCTTATCCATTTCTAACCCCCATTTCCCAACCTCCCAGCACTGAGAAAAGGTAAGTTGCAGAAAGGGCCCCAGACAGAGATGTTGGAAAGAAAAAAAGTAAAGATTTGTTACAGAAAATATATGACAAAGAGTTAAACGTATTCTGGTTCCAGCAAAGCATATAATAAGAACTTCATTTCAAACAAAGTAACCCTTCTCCCTGAACTATTTTCTGCTTTCTCAGTCCAACCCTATTTAGATCTCTTCTATTCCCCTCTTCCTAACTGGCTCCCTCTCCATTTCTAACTGCTCCACACTCTATTTCTATCTGGCCCCATCTCTATTTCATTCTTGTTCTGTGCCTTCCAGTCATTTCTGCCTTCAAGCAAACCTATGACAAGGATTTATCATGGGGTTTTCTTGGCAAGATTTGCTCAGAAACTTGCCTTTGTCTTCCTTGGAGACTGAGAGGGTGTGACTTCTCTTGGGTCACCCCGTGGCTTTCTAACGCCAAGGGTGAGGAATTTGAACCCTGCTCTCCAGAGCCGTCGTCCGCTTTGCAAACCACTACACCACGCACTACACCATGCTGGGTCTCCTTCTCTTTATCCCTCATTGACCTTATCTAACTCCATTACAGACCAGCCACTAGTTTTTTATCCTTTCCCCAAAGCTCCCCATCCCTCACCCTTCCATAAACTGTGACTGGCTGCCTGTACCAAGGTTTTCCTAGCTTCCTGCTTAATGGATATTGTGACAGGCCCTGACTTCTCCCAGATTGGTGTGACAGTTCCCTAGTCTGAAAAGGCACCCTGCCTTTACCACATGGCTCTACCTTCCCCCTTAAAACACCACCTTTGTGTAAAAGGATGAGGGCTTTCAATGTTTATTTAGAACCTCTTAATAGTGTTATGGTAGTGTGTTTTGTGTGTTTCTTTAAACAGTCTACATAGTTCCGCCAATTCAGTATTTATGAAAATAAACTGTAACGTTTAGTAAGGGAACATATGGAATAAAGTATGTCAGAGCTCAACTCCCAGTCCGTGCTTAGCTGCTGTGAGGGAAGGAAAGCGTTAGTACTTGCCCAAGAGGAGGAGGTAGTGGGGAGTGTTCAGTGTTAACAACTCAAGCAGAAACGCTGAGCTGAGCCGAAGTCAAGGTCAATCCAAAAGTCAAGAACGCCAAAAGTCATTCCAAAAGGTCAAAAACACTGGAATACAAGGGTCGTGGGAGCTTGAGTAGTGTTTTGCTACAAGCAAACAGCAAGCCATGCCAACAGACTTATATAGCTGCGGAGAACAAGTGTTTCTCATCATTGTTGTGTTTTCTCAATCTCTGTCAGATAGCCACATCTCCACAACTTCATCCCAGATGCCTTCTGCATCATGGCCGCTAGTGTCACCCTTGCCACTTTTGGTGCTCCTCTGGAAACAATTTGAGCAAAATGGGAACAGCAATCACCCCAATTGACTTAGGGTCCAAAAGAGACCTATGGAAACATGGCATTCCAAATGGCCCATGGTGCATGTTATTCTATCGTACAGGTTATACTGTGGTCTATGTTGAAAACACAGAATGCTATCAAATTAAACAAAACTGGAGTAGGCAGAAATGTTGGATCAAATACTATATCAGGAGTCAGGCTGAATGTCTGAATCTCTGTCTGAGAGTGACTGGGGTGGTATGGGAAATTATGGAGACCCTTCTGTTTGGTGTCAGTTAGAATATGGCCGAAAAAGAAAAGAGAGGAAAAACTGGTCTGTTTAAACCCCTATATTCTCTAGCAGGGGCATAGATCTTCAATAATCTCATTCTCCAAGGAAGGAATTAGTAATGTGAACAATATTTTTCCCACTGCAGGGATGTTTGCCAAAATTGGAGAGATTTTTGAAGAAGATTTGAAGGTCAGGGCTTATTCTGTACAAAATTTGCACATGGGCCTCTTTCTACAGAAAACAGCATTTGCTGCCCAGAATGGAAGTGTGGCTGTTGAAGACCCTCACAAAGCCTCCACCTGGGGGAGAATGATTTTTGAGTAATTTTTTTCAAGCGAAAACAGGAGACATGTCCCTCCCAAATGCAGTGGGTTGCTTTCTCAAACTCTTTAGAGCCCTCCAACACCTCTGAAAACTGGAAAAAGAGGAGTGGGAGCAGGAGGGAAGGGGGGACAGGAGGAAAAGGAGACAGAAAAGGAGGAAGGAGGTAGGAAGGAAGGAGGCCGGGAGTGGCAAAAAGGAGAGGGAAAACAAAGTCAGTACTGGGCAGGGAGCAAGGGAGACGAGGAACCATGAGTGCTACCTTGGGCTCATTGGATGAATAGCAGTATAGAAGTCCAACTAACCATAAGGAAGGATACTAAACAATGTTCTGCAGGTTTCTGCCTCAATTCTTTATTGTTACACATCTCCATTAGCCAAAGAGAGTATTAAAAGTCTGGGAGATACAAGCTAAGGATTCATTGTGTTTCTTCATTCTTCTTCATTCTTCATGTTAATTCATAATTCATAATAGGCTTCCTGATGCCAGATACACCCATTCCTGAGTGTCATTTCTCATGTCTTCCGTGAGCAGGTCAGCAAGTAAAAGAAAAAATTCGTCAAAACTGGAATGAAGGTCAGGATTGATGACAAGAATCTCCATTTGATGCTATGGTTGAGAAGAAAAACATCAATGGAAGGAAGGAAGGAAGGAAAAATAAAAATAAAAATGATCAGCACACAGCAGCAAGGCATTTCTCAGATGAAAATGAGACCCAACTCAGTTTCCTTACACTGTCATTGCTGATGATTAAGAACAACTCATGATACACAATGCAGTTCATGTCAAGAGAATACCGGAACTTGGTTTCATCTGTGGTGAACCTGTGATACCTCCAAAAAGTATTGGACAGAAATACAGATTGTGACTCAAAGAAATCTGAAATGCCAAGTGGTTAAGAAACTTGAATTGTTTTTACTAGGAATTTGGAGTGACAATACTGATATTGACAAACTGTAAGGCCCTGCTTTGGAGATCCCCGATATCTGTATGGTTTGGATGGGCACCATACCTAACTGGCATCATATATAATTGGCAACACATTTTATTGGCTCTGATATCAAATTCAAGCCTGAGAGGTGACGGAGAAGGCAAACTGAGTGAAGGAAAGAATTTGACTATAAATACGAGAAGGATAGGTCAATTCAAAACTTCCTCCAGGCAAGACTGAGTCATTTCTCAGGCTAATACACACCATTCCTGTGGATAAGAGGCTGAAATAGAAGCTGGAATTTTCCACAGAATCCAACTGTGAGGAGCCCACTGGGACACTGATTGACGGATATCCATCCCTTGTACATCTGGATTCTTTCCTCATTCCTCACAGCATCCACAATAGCTATTACAACACCCATCATGTGTTTGTCAATCAAGCACTAAGCTCATCAACAGGCGAAAGACTCATTGTTCACAACAGGTTCCCTTTGTCTTGCATCTGGAGACTTCACTGCCACAGGTTATTTTCAGGGTACAAATACTCCTAATTTCAGGATGCCCAGTGCAGTCTCTCAAAGGTCTACTCGTCACTCTGTCTGTCTGATGAGAACTGTCCTTAGGTCCTACCTAAGCCAAAATACATTTCTGCTCTTCACTACCCTTCTGGACTGGTCATTATAAATCCTTCCAAATCCCTCAGCCTCTATATAATTTTTCCTCCCTTTCTCCTTCAGTTAGCTCTTGGTTGAATGTGTGATTGTGTGTATCTTGTGTACATGCATGAGTGAATTCTCCCCAACAAAACAACTTTTTTTTGCTTACTTTTGAATCTTTGGCTGGTTCTTTTCCTGCGTGTGCCCATAAACACTGGTAAGAAAGATCTCGCTAAGTTGCCCCCCTCTCTCAGCCTCCTGATTTTGAGCTAAATAATTCCCCACTTTTTCAAGGAGGTATTTGGCATTGCAGGGTGGCCCTTGTGGTGCCTACATTTTGGGGTAACAAGATAGCAACAGAAATTATTTCAATATATGCTATGGGCAGTACATAAAGTATCGGAAGAAAATGGAAATTCCAATAATGACCAAATGGTTCAACTGATTGATATCAGTTGTAGAGATGGATAAATTGTCAGCGAAATTAAAGGGAAATTCTGAAGAAGAGTTTAATTTGGAATGGAGATTTTAATGGATTACTTAAGGGATAATGCGGGTGACCTGATGATTTCAGGCTTTTGAATTTGCATATTTAATCCTTTTTAATCTTCTAATTTTATTCCTTTTTAATCTTCTAATTTTATTGTTATCATGAGATCGAGACTACAAAAACAGGCAGAGAGAAGAAGAGACAATCCATTCTACCTGGAGAGCAACTCACTGGAATCTCCTGGGTCAAGGGGCTTTGAATCCACCCCAGGCCCTTAAAGGAGTTATCTCAGGTGATGGAACCTGTTTTGGGGAGATGGTTCAGCACCTGGGTTCACTCCTTTAACCCCAGAGTACATTCACCATTCCTCATTCACAGGGATACCA
The DNA here is from genome assembly GCA_948474755.1 of Ctenosaura bakeri. Classification (NCBI taxonomy): domain Eukaryota; kingdom Metazoa; phylum Chordata; class Lepidosauria; order Squamata; family Iguanidae; genus Ctenosaura; species Ctenosaura bakeri. Next base: position 55,222 of record CAOLHI010005610.1, read on the forward strand.
CCACCCACCACTGAAGGTCCTTTGACCTGCGCCCCCTCCCAGAAGACTAAAGGATGGAGGTTCTCACCATGCCCCACTGAAAGCAGCTAACTGGTAGTCATGCCTTCAGTCCTGGTTATTGGACAAGAAGTTGATAATTTGGGAAGGTGTGCTGTGCTGGGTATTGGTGGATCCATGCAGAGGTTCACATCTAGTTCCTCTGTGTGCTCTCTCCCTCTCCTTCCCTCTCTCTCTCACACATACACCTTAATTTAAGATAATACTCCATGCATATGAAAGATGCTAGGTTAGGAAATATTTATACCAATTTCAAATTTGCTGAAATCACCAGAAGACTGATGGTTATGGGTGACATTCCTCCAGCTGTCTGATAGAATGGCAAGCTCTAGCACCCACCTTCACAGATTCCCTCTTGGAGAGTCTGAAGGAACCTCAAGACCTTTTCAGTCTCTCATGGTAAATGCCCAAAGGAACTTAGTTGCAGACTTACCAAATCTGTCCGTCAGTTCCTTCTGATGTTCCAGGGACTTGTGAGAATGAATTGCTTCGAGGTAGATTGCTTCTATAAATACACCTGCACAGGCACACACACACACCTCTCTGAAGTCCTTTAATTGCCATAACGTGACTGCTTACAAGATAGTCACTCCCAAATGTCTCCCAGTTTCTGAGTGACCCATATTTTTTCACAGGGTGATGCCATCTACACCTGAAAGCTCATGGGGGCAGAAAGCCATACATTCCAGGGGTGACATTCAATTTTCGACAGAGCTAGCACCAGGAGGAGTGGACAAAATCTCTTTGGATTCGTTCCATTTAGCTACATTCCTAAAGCATGGTGGGATGCAAATGAGCCATGTGTCACCATGCCAAGATTGGAAGTCTCTAGGAAAAGGCATAGCTGGCAAGCCTTGAGGGTGAGGTGAGACGAAATGAAGGGTCTGACTGTGATCTTACAGGACGATGCAGACCAAGATCATCCTCCATCAAGATCTGCTGGATCCTCAGGAGGTCTCAACAGATGATCTCATAAATCTGCTTCCCGTCCTGCCCCACAGAGCAAGGCCTTGGTCAGGATAACCCAGCAGTGGCTTCCCAAATTTGGCATTAACCATAGTCCTGGTATGATCGCTGAAGAATTTGGGATGAGACTTTCTTCAGGCTGGAATGTTTCTTTCCAGCTTCTTCCAGAATGCATGTTGAGCAATGCCTGCTCTCAAAATACACAGCCTTTTGGAAAACGGACTTATGAACTGAGTGTGCCTTGGATCATTTTGTTCATGGGCAGTGTAGGTGATGACACCCTCATTTTCTAGAACCCAAGCTGCAGTCTCTGAAGGTGTCTTCAACTCTGCACATGACAGCAGATTATGATGAGACAGTTCATCTTCAGCTACCCCCAGGGCCAACAAGAAGGGAGGAAACTAATACAAATGTTCAAGGCCTGGCTGTCTTTGTCTCTCGAGCAGAGCAGCCTCAAATCTCGTATTCTTTCATCTTGTGAGATGAAACAAGCATGAGCCAGCTGGACTTGAAACAGGCTGACTCCTGAGAATTTGGGAGGCAGCAAAATGTCCTCCAATTGCACACCAAATGCTGCTGGAGTTTGTCTATTGGGAGAGTGGTCAGTGCCCACTCTGGATGTGGCTATGGGGCAGCAGCAAAATAAAGCTATTGCCATGCCCCAAGGAAGAATTCAGCCACCCAATGGGATGTTCCTTCAGTCTCCAAATTTCTAGCATTCTTCCAATTGAAAACTTTGACCTCCCAAGGAAGGGGTTAAAGTGGGGAAGGGAATATGAGTACAGCAAACAGAAGAATTGTGGGTGTGAAGGATTTTCAATGTCTTCTTCTCTGCAATGCCAGAAATTTAGGGGCTGGAGAAAAACATTCATGGGACGAGGGCAACGTTTTTACTGGGGAGCAATGTCCCCATTTTTCTCCCTCCCCAGAAGAGGCAGACAGGAATATGATCCATGATGACACTGTGGGCTCCTCAGAAAGTGTCAGAAGCCTCCCCAATGTGGTAGCACCCCAAGTCCTTGAGTGATTCCTTAAGAATTTGGGATGGCACATTCCTAGGATGAGAACATTTCCTTCTAACTCCTTCCAGAATGTATGAAGAGCAATTCCTGTTCTGCAAATACACAGACTGAATGTTCCCTGTGGAAAGTATGAACTTCCATGACCCTAAGCTTCCCTGGGCACATGGCGTCACCCCGTGAAGGATCAGAAACTGTGAGAGGCTGGGCAGTTAATTTGTGGTGATTAAAGGGTTACAGGGAATTATATATCTAAGAATCCTAGACTGAAACAATTCAATCTGCCTGGAATATCCGAAGCAACTAACAGGCAGCTTTGGTAAATTTCCTGATCAATTTCTTTAGGCATTCATCATGACAGACTGAAAAGTTTGGAATACCTCCAGTCTCTCCATGGGGAAGCTGTGAACAGCAGTGCTAGGGCCTGTCGTTCTGTCAGAGCTAGTTGGAGGAACATCAGCCACAATAGTCTTCAGCTGTCTTAAAGAACAACAAAACTAACAGTGGTATATATGTGTGTGTGTGAGAGAGAGAGTATTAATCAGCTAGCATCTATCAGATGCATGGAGTATAATTTTAAGTTGGCATCTGTGTGTCTGGGTGTGAGAGAGAGAGAGAGACAGAGAGAGCAAAAGAGAGAGTGCATGGCTCAATTTTGGGGGTCCCAGAGGGGAGAATTAGAAATGCCCACCACCTATCTCCCCAATCAAACTAACAAACTAGAAAGGAGGCAGAAGAATTAGATGAATTCTAATAGTCAGGACAGGACAACTTCAACTTATCAACTTCTCTCCCTATACCATGGCACCCAAGGCATTACCACCACTTGAGGAGTTTCAGGATGGTGTGGAGATAACCTCCATCATTCAGTCTTTCCAGAGAGGGCAGGGGGAAGGACCTTTAGTGGTGGCTGGTGGGCTCTATGTTGTGGGGGTGGGGTGGAAAGTTTTCTCTGAGATTAAAGGTATTATCAAAGAACCATCTCCCCTAAACATGTCCCAGCACCTGAGATAACTCCTTTAAAGGCTGGTTTGAGATCTGTGGTGGATTCACTGCTCCCTTGACATGGGAGACTCCAGTGAGTTGGTCTCAGGGTGGAATAGATGCCCGCTTCTTCTCCTTGCATGACATTAATCAAATATTCTCCTGACAGGCAAGGCAGAAACTTCTAACAACTTCAATGGAAGAAATCCCAGGAAGAAATATTTCTGTGTTTGGTGGAGACTCAGTTCAAGAAGGAGAAATGGCCCAGGGGTTTGCAGTGATGTATTTAAGTCTTTCACTGCAAGTCTCAAGACAAGCCTCAAGTTTCTGCCTTTAAGTCTCAAGTCAAGTCTCAAGTCCTTGCAAGATACTCTCAAGTCAAGTCTTGAGTCAAGTCTCAAGTCTGGAAGCCAACTTTATACCCTAACCTGTATTCCGGAATTTCTGGACAGAGTTGAATAAAGTCAGTTTTAACAATTTAAGGAGAGTCGGCCCTCCACTTTTGTGATTTTGCCATTTGCAGCTTCAGAAGTGGGGAACAGGATCCTTCTTATTCCCCATTACAGAAGCTTCAAGAGCTTTAGAAGGAAGGATCCTTCCTCCTCAAGCCCCATTGCCTGACACATTTTCTGTTCCCCTCTGAGATATGTGCCCCGCACTCTGGGCGTGAGTCTTGCCTTCTGCTCCTCAGAAAAGTTTTAGAAAGCGCCTCCTATATGTAGCAGGAACAGGTTGCTGAGCAGATCTCAAGCCCATTGCCTGACCCATTTGCTGTTCCCTCTGAGAAATGTGTCCACACTTTGGGCTTGAGACAGATAGTTATGTGACCAGTAAGTTGTTAAAGTTTCTGGATGAATCTGTTATGTTACTGAACCACGGGCAGCAAGTCAGTCATTAAAAATATGCAAGTCTCAAGTCGAATCAAGTCAGTGTGCAATTTTTGACAAGTCAAGTTTGAGTTTAGTCACTGAAGTGACTTAAGTCTGAGTTGAGTCCAAGTCAAGTGACTTGAGTCTACATCACTGGGGGTTTGTCACGTATCTGATGGACTTCCTGCTCCAAGACACGGGAATGGTAAGGGAGTTGAAAGGACGGCTCTTTCCTTAACACAGCCTTCTGCATCCCAACAGGTGTTTGGTTCTTGAGATAGAAAGCATCATTCACTGTTTTCTACAATGCAGTTAAGAGAAATATGGAGCTATGAGTTTCAGGCAGTCGCTATCAGCTATTGTTCAGAGCAAGGGAATGCAAGGGTGGTGGTGGTTCCAAACTGCCTTGAAGAAGTTTGAGTTCTCATGAGAGAGTTCCATTAAAATGTCACTGCACAACCACATGCCTGCTTTTTGAAAAATTCAGTCTTTTGCATGTGACTTTCAGAAACTAGGGAGTCAAAAAGATATCTTGTGGATTACTGTGCTGTGCTGGGAGGGGCGTGTTCTCAGTGTTTTGTGAATGTATGTAAAACGTGCAAAGAAGAATTCGAGAATGATTATTATTTTTGGAGTTCCTGATTTATTCTGTGCATTTTTTATCTGTGTGTGTGGGGGCTTGATGTCACTTTCAGAAGGGAAGGAAGTGCTCTGGCTTGCATAGAAAAGGACTTCATGATAGGAGGGTACTATGGCCCCTCCTGCACCAGAGAACAAGGGCCTTGGTCAGGAGAAACCCAGCAGTGGCCCCTCAAATTTGGCACTAACCACAGTCCTGTTATGATCCCCACAGAATTTGAGATGAGACTTTCTTAGGGATGGAATGTTTCTTTCCAGCTCCTTCCAGAACGGGTGTTGAGCAATGCCTGCTCTCAAAATACACAGCCTTTTGAAAGGGGATTTATGAACTGAGTGTGCCTTGGATCATTTTGTTCATGGGCAAGTGTAGTGGATGATACACCCTCATTTTCTAGAACACAAACTGCAGTCTCTCAGTGTCGTCAACTCTGCACATGACAGCAGATTATGATGAGCTGGTTCATCTTCAGCCACCCCCAGGGCCAGCAAGGAAGGGGAAAACTGCTAGACGTGTTCAGGGCCTGGCTGTCTTTGTCTCTCAGGCACAGCAGCCTCAAATCTCGTATTCTTGGATCTGGTGAGAGGAAAAGGCTGATTCCTGAGAATTTGGAAGGGAGCAAAATGTCCTCCTATTGCACACCAAACGCTGCTGGGGTCTGTCTATTGGGAGAGTGCTCAGAAGCCCACTCTGGGTGTGGCTATGGAGCAGGCACAAAAATAAGGCTATTGCAACCCCCCCAATAAGAATTCAGGCACCCAATGGGATGTTCCTTCAGTCTCCAAATTTCTAACATTGTTCCAATGGAAAACCCTGACCTCCCAAGGAAGGAGTCAAAGTAGGGAAGGGAATATGAGTACAGCGAACAGACGAATTGTAGGTGTGAAGGATTTTCAATGTCTTCTTCTCTGCAATGCCAGAAATTTAAGAACTGGAAAGAAAAAATCATGGGAGGGGAAAACGTTTTTATTGGGGGGAAATGCCCTCATTTTCCTCTCCCCACTCGAAGGGGGAGAGAGGAATATGACCCAGGACAACAATCCAGCCCCCTCCAGCACTACAGAGAGCAGTTGAGGCCTCCAAAATTGGGTAGTGCCCCAATCCTGATATGATCCCTGAAAAAATTGAGATGGGACATTCCTAGGGTGAGAGTATTTCCTTTTTATTCCTTCCAGAATGCATGAAAAGCCATTCCTGTTGTCCAAATACACAGCCTATTTCAAATGGGATTTCTAAGCTGAGTGTGCCTCGCTTAATTGTGTTGTCGTCTTTTGGTAATAGGCCGGTAAAAATTGTTGCATCCTTTTAAGCAACATGAATCGTCCTCTCTTGAGGTCCCACCAACTG